>JAIFHC010000525.1:0-50000 GCA_021229015.1 Solen grandis
ATAGATGGAAAGATCTCATGGATTTGTAGTGCAGTGCATAAGAATGATAACTCTGTTTTATTTTCTGAGTTATTTCCCTTTGTTGATTTTCAGACTTAATTTTTGTCTGGGGCATAACTCGAAACGTATTTGAGGTGTTGACTTGAAACTTCATAGATCTCAATGGTCTGAGTGCAGTGCACATGAATGATAACTCAATAATGATAATGATGACTACAAACTTGCAACATATATATAATTAACGTCATAAGTGCTTAATGACGTCATAATTTTTTTTACAGTTAATGTTTTGAATTCATAGTCATTCTGACACTCCTCTGATGAAGACTGTATAGTCGAAAGTGCTCGGGAAAATTATTACATATTGCACTGTTTGAATATTTTATTCCCCCCCCCCCCCCCCAAAAAAAAATATATATATATGTGTGTGTGTGTGTGTGATTTGGTGTTATTTTGTACCTCACAAAATAGATTATGCTTTATCAATAATTTGTCAAAAGATCGATTTTCTAGTCAATTCTTTCATCAAACATGCTTAAATGCAGGCGACACAAGTGTTCCGAGGAACACCCACATCTAGTTTGATGTTGGTGCCTATGGTATATTACAGGTGTACAGTTCAGAGGGATGCTGGAACTGTGCCAGTGAGTGTCTGCAGGTCCTCGGGGGTCTGGGCTACATGAAGACATATCCATACGAGAGATACCTCAGGGACGCTAGGATACTCCTCATATTTGAGGTGGGTAGAGTCAATGTACAGCTTTCTTATCAGCTAGTTCCATCTCAATTCCATTGCTTTATATAGTAATGCAGTTTTGTGAAGATGAAAATCAATGATCTAATAATTCAAGCTCATTAGTTTGTTCATGAAGATATAAATGACTGTTTATATTTTTTTATGTTGATTGGGAAACAAGTTCTTATAACTTATAATAGTTCCTCATGGAGTGGACCAGTACCTGGGAATGTCATGAAAATCTTTGCCCCATTGGGATTGAATCCACAACCTTAGGCTCCTTAGTTCAGTATGTTACCACTGGGCCACAGTGCCTTAGTTCAGTATGTTACCACTGGGCCACAGTGCCTTAGGTTATTAATTTTGCAGTATGTATTCTGGACCTCAGCATATTCACCCCTCCAAGTTACACTCAGGCTGGTTTTAAACAGACCCACGTTTTACAAAAATCTCATAATGAGATTTTCCTCAACGCAAAATATTTAGTAACCTAGAATTCCCCTATCTAGTGAAAATAATAGAAATCTGCATACATGCTATAATTAGCATGTGCTTAAAGAATATGATCTTTAATCCCTTACTAAAATCCATATTTTTTCCACTGAAAGCCAGAAGGGCTTATCAGCATGTATAAAAAGAAGGCTAAAGTGCCCTTCTGGATTTTAATGGACAAATAGCGGTAAAACAGAATTTGAGATTTTTTAGTGTAGAAAAATTTCAATTTAAGATGTTTTGTGAAATGCAGGCAAGGTTTTTTCTTCCTATTTTCCAACCACAAGTTTATGACATGTTGCAGGGAACCAATGAAATATTGAGGATGTTTATTGCTCTGAATGGGGTACAATACGCTGGGAAGGAGTTGAAGGAAATGGTGAAGTAAGTGATCTAGTCCTTGTATACAACAAATGAAAAGAAGTGATTACTCATGGATATCCATGACAAATAAAGTTTTCCAATTTGACCCTCATATTGTCCATATGACTCCAAAATTGTTTAAAAATTTGTTTTTGTCAAGGAGCAAATTAACCCTCATTTGAAAAAAAAAGAAAGGAAAAATTCTGTCACTTTGTACAGGTGTTAGCTATTTAGAGGTCAAATGCATCTTTTTGTCATGTACATTACAGATCTATAATACCGCTGTATATGGGATCCAGTCCTAGATTTTACATTATATTGAACTTCATGTATGTAGAATAAATAAAAATTGAAATTCTGAGAAATGACATTCATTTTTAACCGTATTTCCTATGCCCCTAATATTCACTCCTTTTAACAAACTCAGATTTTATTTTTTATTTTATTTTTTTCAGAAAAATGCGAGACCCTTTCAACAATCCTCAGGTCTACTTGGATGCACTCCGGTTTTGGTTTCGCCAGAAGATTTACAAGCGCAGAAAGAATCCGTACAAAGGTGTAATTAACATGGAGTTAGATAAAGAGGTCCATCCAACCCTGGAGGTATTGTACCTGTGATATATATATATATGTATATATATCAAGTTTTTCTCTGTTAAACCTTTACATCACCAATATTCATGTATAATTTTATTACAATCCCACTTCACAGAGTTGAAGCAAGGTGAGATATGGGGGTAACTTACATTATCTTAAAACAAGGTGAGATATGGGGGTAACTCACATAATCTTAAAACAAGTTGAGATACAGGGGTAACTCACATTATCTTAAAACAAGGTGAGATACGGGAGTAACTTACATTATCTTAAAACAAGGTGAGATACGGGGGTAACTCACATAATCTTAAAACAAGTTGAGATACAGGGGTAACTCACATTATCTTAAAACAAGGTGAGATACGGGAGTAACTTACATTATCTTAAAACATGGTGAGATACGGGGGGTAACTTACATTATCGTAAAACAAGGTGAGATACCGGAGGTAATAATCACCTTAAGTGATAAATCTAGAGACTTGATGAATATTCATTTACTGGACTTTAAATGTTACAATGTTTTTTCTTGCCATGCAAACTACATGTATGTAAAATCTGAAATGCAATATTTATCAGTAGCTCTTGGTTTTACCTTAGTATGTATACCCTGTTGTCTGTTTCAGGTTCAAGCCAATCAACTGGGAAATTGTGTGGCTAAATTTAAGATTGCAGTATACTTTGCCTTAACACGTCATGGGAATGTAAGAGGAATTTACATTTATAATTGTATCAGAAGTTATACCCCATTTAAAAATGATTATGATGATGATGATTATCTTTCTCTCATGCTTATATAATCCTTGCTCTTTAAAACAGTATTACAGTTGTACATTGATATTTTTGTATCCATTAAATTTTGATTTTTTTTAAATTATTTTATATTCACTTTCATTCATGTCTTATCCAATATTTTCTCAAAATCCAGAAGACCATTTTTTCAATTGGACAT
Organism: Solen grandis; assembly: GCA_021229015.1. Classification (NCBI taxonomy): domain Eukaryota; kingdom Metazoa; phylum Mollusca; class Bivalvia; order Adapedonta; family Solenidae; genus Solen; species Solen grandis. Next base: position 3,138 of record JAIFHC010000525.1, read on the forward strand.
ACATATACAGTCAACACATATGAAGGGACATACATGTACAGTCAACACATATGAAGGGACATACATGTACAGATAACACATATGAAGGGACATACATGTACAGTCAACACATATGAAGGGACATACATGTACAGATAACACATATGAAGGGACATACATGTACAGTTAACACATATGAAGGGACATACATGTACAGTCAATACATATGAAGGGACATACATGTACAGATAACACATATGAAGGGACATACATGTACAGATAACACATTTGAAGGGACATACATGTACAGATAACACATATGAAGGGACATACATGTACAGATAACACATATGAAGGGACATACATGTACAGTAACACATATGAAGGGACATACATGTACAGTAACACATTGAAGGGACATACATGTACAGTTAACACATTGAAGGGACATTCATGTACAGTCAATACGTATGAAGTGCTGATCACGATACTGTACCATCTCCTTCTATATCTATATCCAGATAGAATAGTTTCATGGTCAGCCAATGATTTACATGTATAAACAACACCAAAATACTATATCATTGAAACATTCATCTATAGCTGTTTGAATAAGTTTTCTCTATATAATCAACACACATTACTGTATTTAATATGCATGAAATTTCAAATCTCATTCAATATTACACATGGTGGTATTATATTTTGTTGGATATTGTTTCAGAAAATTATCGATGAACAGAAGGATCTAAAGAGACTAGCGGATGCTGCTATAGACATCTATGCCATGACGGCATGTATAGGACGCTCCTCACGAGCTATCTGTATAGGCCTGGAAAACGCAGACCATGAGGTAGCTACCAGGACCTTGTCTCACTGAACTTTGTACTAAAAAATCTTCTCATGGGCAAAATTCACAGATGTAAAATAGTATTAACCTCCTGGGTTTTTAGCTCACCTGAGCACAACGTGCTCATGGTGAGCTTTTGTGATCGCCTTTTGTCCGTCGTCCGTGCGTGTGTCCGTCCGTCGTAAACAATTTGCTTTAAACAACATCTCCTCATGAACCGCTGAAGGGATTTTGACCAAACTTCACAGGAATCATCCTTATGATGCCCTCTATCAAAGTTGTACAAATTATTCAGATTGGTTGAAAAAGTAGGTCACAGGAGCTAAAAATAGATTTTAAAAATGCAAACTTTGAAAATCTTCTTCTGCAAAACTGCAAGGCCTAGAGCTTAGATATTTGGTATGTAGCATCATCTTATGGGCCATTACCAAGATTGTACAAATCATAGCCCTAAGGTGATAAATGCCCCCGCACCAGGGGTCACTTGTTTTACATAGAGTTATATAGGAAAATCTTTAAAAATCTTCTTCTATGAATCCATTAGGCCTAGAGATTAGATATTTGGTATGTAGCATCATCTTATGGTTCATTACCAAGATTGTTCAAATCATACCCTATGGTGATAAATGCCCGCGCACCAGGGGTCACTTGTTGTACATAGATTTATATAGGATAAACTTTAAAAATCTTCTTCTATGAATCCATAAGGCCTAGAGATTAGATATTTGGTATGTAGCATCATCTAATGGTTCATTACCAAGATTGTTCAAATCATGACCCTATGGTGATAAATGCCCGCGCACCAGGGGTCACTTGTTTAACATAGAGTTATATAGGAAAATCTTTAAAAATCTTCTTCTATGAATCCATAAGGCCTAGAGATTAGATATTTGGTATGTAGCATCATCTTATGGTTCATTACCAAGATTGTACAAATCATGACCCTATGGTGATAAATGCCCGCGCACCAGGGGTCACTTGTTTAACCTAGAGTTATATAGGAAAATCTTTAAAAATCTTCTTCTATGAATCCATAAGGCTTAGAGATTAGATATTTGGTATGTAGCATCATCTTATGGTTCATTACCAAGATTGTACAAATCATGACCCTATGGTGATAAATGTCCCCGCACCATGGGTCACTTGTTTAACATAGAGTTATATAGGAAAATCTTTAAAAATCTTCTTCTATGAATCCATAAGGCCTAGAGATTAGATATTTGGTATGTAGCATCATCTTATGGTTCATTACCAAGATTGTACAAATCATGACCCTATGGTGATAAATGCCCCTGCAATAGGGGTCACTTGTTTTACATAAGAGTTATATAGGAAAATCTTTAAAAATCTTCTTCTATGAATCCATAAGGCCTAGAGATTAGATATTTGGTATGTAGCATCATCTTATGGTTCATTATCAAGATTTTCAAAATGGTGGCACTTTGGAGATAAATGACCCCGCACTAAGTCTTCTCCTCTGAAACCATAAGGCCCAGTGCTTATATATTTGGTGTGTAGTATTGTCAGGGCTAAAATGTTTAAGATTGAGTTATATCAGAATTCTTGTCTGTTTAAAAACCTTGTAATCAGTTGTAGCAATGGTACTCAGGTGAGCGTTTCAGGGCCATCATTGCCCTCTTGTTTTTGTTTTGTTTTTTTCTCCACAAAAGTTGATCAATTTGTGTAATGTGATGAATAAGTCACATTTCTTTATGTTTTATTGTGACAGTAAGAATTATAGGATACCATACTTACAACTAGTATCAGATTTGTTTGAACAGTAAAGTGCAACAGAGCTAAGGAGGTAGGGGGTATTACAACCTCCCGAGTGATGTTAAAGTGTTGATTTATATGATCATCTGTCTATCAACACAATCTTATTTGCACCAATGATCTAGATTTGATAGATTTGTTAACATTTCCTGATGTTCATACAGAGTGTATATATGATAAGATGCTTTATAGTTGAAGAGGGATACACTGGAATCAGCTTTTCTATCCATCTTTCTTTTTATCAACACAGACCTTGATAATACAGGAATTGACTGTATTAATTAAAGGCAATTCTTTGAGCAGATATTCATGGGTTTATATTCCAGAAAACTTGAAATCCATTTGAAAAATCATGAAAAATTATTTTTACAGTGTAACCAGGTGAGGAAAATGTGCAGCTAACCGAGACTTGAGCCCTGGACCCCATGTTACAGTTTGAGTGCCCTGCAGACAGAGCTACCAGACCAATAAGACCAATATCTCTTACTGATAAGGATTACTTATAGGCCATTATAACAGTATTGTATATCAGATGTCATTTGCTGTTACAGAGGGACCTGACCAGACTGTTTTGTATGCAAGCCAAGGCTAGAATTGACAGTACCCTGGAAGATCTCGCAAAAGGTAAGCCGGGGAAATCTTTGAAAGAAATCAAATTCTCCATCATATAATAGCATTGAGTTACCATATACATGAATTATTGAATAAGGCAAAAATGCATTTTAAGGTAAACTTTATCATTATACTTGAGTGTGTAGTAACGGTTCTACAGCTTATATGCCACCAATAATACTAAACACATTAGTAGAAGTATTGTCATCTTGTGTCAACAGTTTGCAGGAGAACTGCTGGGGATATATAACTGTCAGCTGACAGGGGGTGTGGGGGTGAGAGGCAAATATTCTTAGCAGTCAAGTTACAATAGTGTAATGTTCCAAGTTCCAAACAGTTTATTGTCTTGCACATCAGCCAAAAACAAAGCCTGCTTGATTACATTACACAGTCGAACTTCAGTGACTCGAACACTGAAAACTGGAACACCATACTTTACTCGAACAAGGTCCCGGCAAAACTATTCTTTCTTCTTTATTGTTCGACCCAGGATGAGTCAAACACTGATGACTGGAGCTCTCGAACTAAATTTCTGGCCCAAAGTTAAAAGTGCTATGTAATTCACACTTATCAGTCTAACCAATTAACATCCTACATATAATGTTCGTTGGTGATTTAATTGCAACCTGTGGTGCGGCTTCACAATAGCTTTTTTATTTTTCTGCAAAAGAAAAAAATAACATAGTATTCAGAAAATGTTACGACTTGCACATAGGCTGATGTATGTGTACATGTTTGTGAACGAAATGAATATCATAATGAGGTTTGTGCTTTTCAGCTGTCGTTTAATAGATTTATATGTTATTGAATAATAGAATAATCTGATTTACTGATACATGTAACATTATTTTGCCGATGTTAGGATAAGAAAAACAACAAAATAAGACAATCTACTTTAATTGTTCAGTGCTAAAAGAAGGCCCAAATAATAAATCATACTTTTAATACTTGTATGTAAATCTTTTTAACCACGGTTGGGTCGAACCACAGATGACTAGAACAAATTGCCCCAGCCTGTTCGAGTCACCAAAGTTCTACTGTAGTTGTTTTAACTCCTGACTTTGAACCCCAGTTATGCCTCATAATGATTATAATTATCAAATTACAATTATGTGAACAGGTGCCCAGGGTAATGGGGACGACTTGCAGAAGGAGATAGCAGACAAAGTGTTCAGCAAACAGGGCTACGCTGCCGTCCATCCTCTGTCCCACAACTGGGACATGTAACCATGACAACAGCAAGAATCTCTGACATTTTATGTGATGATACAATGTATTGGTGCATCAGGAACACTCAAATAGACATCTATATTTTTTTGTGTGTGGGAAAAAAAAATTAATTATTGCAATTTTGATAGTAAACCTGTTTTATGCTTTAATGTGATTACCATTTGAAAATGATATTGTGACTCACACAGTTGTTTTGTTAAACTGTTGAAATGATATAATATTTTTCTATATTTATGTTAACAGTGAATGGTGGGTCATGCCCCAAAATATATGATAGCAGTGATACGTCATACTGCATCAGATTTACAAGTATTTTCCATAAGAATTACATAAAGTACACACAATATGAGAAATATGGTGTGTTGTGCAAATGTGATTGTCACATGATCTTTATTGTCCAAAATTCACATATGGTTTCAATTATAATTCAGTTCCGACTATATTTACCTATTTAATTCTTTTTATATTTACCTGTTTATTACCTGATCTGATTTTCTTATCTTTAAGTAATTATTAGGATATATTTTTCTTTTTCATTATATTTATGCATTATAATTTATAACAAAAATATAGCAATCACCAAATAAAGATTTATGTTTAAAGATAGTGGTTTTCATTTTTTATCACACTGAGTGAAAAGCCTCCAAAAATGAAAGATAATTGTAAGATTAACTTTTATTATTTACATGAACATGATACGTACATGTATAATTAAGAGAAAGGAGCCTACATGTTCACAGTTTGTTCCCACTTTGCAAGTCAGTTTATTCACCTATAACTTAGCTTGGGTGTGTTGCAGAGAAAACAAGTTTCAAAACATTTCTTTGTAGTTTTTTGTTATCTTTGCAACAGTAACTTGCAGATAGAAGTTTCAAGGTAGGAGATGTTCTTCAATGCTTTCTTGCGCCCTGACATGGTAAACAAACCTGGCCAACAAAAAAATGTTGCTTAGACCAAAATGAAGGAAAATGTTAACAGTGTGGCAATTTTCTGCTTAATCTACACACCCCTGGATTTTCTATACTGGTAAACAAAGCTGATAATTTCGTATATATGTGTACTTTAAACTGATGAACATTTATAATGGACAAAGAGTAGTCCCAGTAGTGATTATCTGAATACCATGCCTAATCAGGGAATATAAATTTATTCCTCATCAGTACACAAGCATAGAAGTTACTTTCCATGACTAAACATACATTCATAATCCCTCGGTTTTCCGAACCTTGCAATAATTCAAGGATTTTATATTCCACTTTTTGTCTTGGAATTGATGCAATTTTGCTGTATGCTCAAGAAAAAGGAAAATAAATTGGAAAATTTCAAGCAGGCTGATCAGTTTCAATGAGGGTCAAAAATGTCATTTCTTTGGTATACAAGATATGTCTCTAAATCTGATTCCTACCCCAACCTCTTGATGTTGAGTCATACTGACTGATCTTTAGAAATGATGAGACTGATAAAGTTACGGTTTTAATCAAAGATTAAAAAAGTCAGTCCATCCTTAGATGCTAAAAATATTAATTGGTTCGGACACTAAAATTTTGAATTGGTTAGAATTCCACCATCAATTCTTTGCGCTAAGGAATATTTAAAATCTTATATGAATTGGGGACACATTCCACCATCCTTGTATTACAAAATATTTAATGATGACTAACATGACAGTTTGATTACTATCAATATTTGTTACAAAATGGATTGTTTTTTTTTATCAGAGGAATGAAAATAAATATAAACCTCCATGAATATTTAAGTATTATTTACAGTAATGCCAAGTAAAGGAATTGATGCCTGGTAAGAGACTGAAAAGAATTGTCATAGATTGATGAATACATGAAAATATTTCATAAAAAATTCAGTTCTTAATTAGACCCTGTATATATATAAATCTTGATCTTGTGACTATGACCAATACATAATTATGTATTGGCTATATTGGAGCCATGTTTGTCGGGTGGTCGGTCCGTCTGTAGACAAGATTTGACCGCCCTATTTCTCTGCTACCTTTGCTCGAATTTTGATCATACTTTATAGGATTGATAAGTACCAATCCTAGTTGCGCATATTGTTGGCACGTTTTGATTCCATTGATTTTAAATGAGTTAATGGCCCTTTATATTTCTTCAATAGATTTTGTCCACACTATTACTCAGCTACCTTGTGTTGGATTTTGAATGAACTTCACAGTAATAATAATTACCAAACCTAGTTGTGCATATCTGGCTCATCATGATTTACTTGATTTTAAGAGTTATGGCCCTTTGTTATATTTCTTACATGTATTTTGTCTGTGTTATTTCGTGGCTACCTTTTGTCAGATCTGATTTAACTTCACAGTATTGATAACTATCAAGCCATGTTGTGCTTATGGTTTGCAGGTCTTCATTAGCTGGATTATAGCCCTTTGTTATATTTATTGTGTATAAACATTTTTTGTCCACACTATATTTTGGCTACCAATTGTCTGATTTTGATTTAACTTAACGGCATTAATAAGAACAAAGTCTAGGTGTGCATATCATTGGCACATCATGACCGGCTTGATTTATATGAGTTAGGGCCCTTTGTTGTATTAATTAAATATATTTTATCTGCTCTATTTCTCAGCAAATATTGGTCAGATTTTGACATAACTTCAGAGTATTTATTAGTACCAGCCAAAATTTTTTTATCAGCGATACATGTTTAAGTATATAACTATATCAGAGCTTTACCTTTTTTTTTTACCCTTCCAACTTTTTAGAGTCTGCCTGAAATGGTAACAGTAACTGACAAAGTGGTATCTGGGGGTATTCATTATTTTCAATGATAGTTCTTGTTCTAACAAGGGTCTTGCTCCTAGACCAAACTTCCAATTTATTCCAGTTATCTATTTTTACTACCAGTGACCTAGCCCTTGGCCCAAACAAACAAGGTAACTTTCTTCATCTTTGATATTCTATGTAAATTTGGAAACCAGCTCTTCCAACTTATGCTAGTTTCTCAAGACAGTTCAAGGGTTGGACCAGTACTTTGTGTCTAGAAAGGTCACCCCCAATGGGATTCAAACATACAACCTTCAGGCCCACAGTGATGTATTTTACCACTGGACCATGGCACCTTGATATCTTTAATGATGGTAAACACCTGTTGCTAGATTCACTGGAGAACAAATAACTCGAGATGTTGAAGTTACAAGGAACAAACAGCTTCACAAACAGAAGCAATGTAATTAACTGTGGGTTAAAAACTAAATGTCATTGAGAGAATTCATTATCACAGTTATGTTTTAGGATTATCAAATGTTACAAAAGCTCCACATGTTGGAGCATTATACGCCTGAAGTGTGTGTTTTCAGATGCACAAAGAGAAAATGTGAGAGGACTCAATGGTAAAAAAATATGGTATAAACTTTTTCTCCTTTTATATTATCTTTCCTTTGAAGTTTCATCAAATTCAGCTAAGCGGTATAAGAAATTGCTGAAGTGCTCAAAATCAATAGGGGTCATCTACTGGTGATGACCAACCTCCCTTTTAAGTATGAGGACTGCAGACTAAATGGTTTTTTAGAAATTGAGCAGACAGGGTTTTCATGTTCAAGGTCAGTGACCTTGACCATAGACTGAGTGACTTCAAAACCTTTAGGGGTCATGTACTGGCCATGATCAACCGCCCTACTAAGTATGAAGACAGCACACCTAATAGTTATCAAGTTAATGAGAAAACATCAATATGGTTAATGGACAGACAGATGTGCCAAGGAATGGAAACAATCCTTTTATTTTCTTTTGTTATATGGAAGGCCATGGGCCCTAATTCTATTGTTATGAAATGAAGTCTTTTGTTCTCTTTTGCTCTGTTTACAGTTACCTGGCCCCCTATTACTTTTGCAATGCCCAGACAGACTGAAGGACGGACAAATGCCATATCATAATACGACCAAAGTAAGCATCGGGCATATAAAAAAATCATATAAAAGAAAACAACTAGAATAAGTTATTGATCACATAATGATTTTACACTGTCACTGTGACTTTGACCTTTGAACTAATGACCTCAAAATCAATAGAAGTCATCAAATGGCCTTGACCAAACTCCCAAATAAGTATGAAGACAGCAAACCAATAGTTATCAAGTTATTGAGCAGACATTAATGTGGATAATGGACAGACTGATGGACAAGCAGCAAACAAGTTACCTTAGGGCGTATAAAAAAAAGGGATTGGAAATCTGGATTTTTGGAAATGTCAAACACTGTATTTATATTGCTACAATCATTTATTTCATTGGTGCATGCAGAGGATAAATCACTGAACATTTTGACTCTTCACATATGATAATTATAAAAAAGATTTAACGGAAAGAATTGAATCAAGACAGTTTATGAAAATGTAGTTTGTTACCCAGTTACAAGTCTGTTAACAAAATTAAACATACAATGATGATACTCATCTGAAAATTATAATGAACTGTTTTTGATTGCTCACCTCGAATTGTGTGTGTCCAATTTAAAAATACTTCAGATGAAGAAAAATGAATAGATTCATCACATCTTCTATAATGTAGTCAACGTATTGCTTAAGTGGAAACTACTTGTATATTCCAAAGCAATAATAGCCATCCCTTCTACAGACGTTCTTATGTGCAATTTTAAGATTCCCCACCTATGTAAGCAATAGCATGCATATGTATGCTTTCCCCGTTCCTATGTATATTGCAAATTATAAATTTGTGTTTAGTTATGTTGACAATGAAATATTTTCATGTGTTTAATTAAAATGTGATCTTAAAATGTTTCTCAAGATGAAACAAAACTGAAAACTTGAATGTTCACAAACAGAAACAGTTGTATAAAATAAGAGTAAAGTAAATTAAAACAAAAAGAATGTTAAAAGTACATTGTATATCTAACACAAGGTTAAAGACATATTCTATAACTAGTTTTAACATTTTTAAAATATACATTTTTACATTGTATGTTATGTGTATACATGTCTATATTTTTTACAATTAGTTTATGGGTGACATACAATTGATGCTGAATCCATGACATTGAGACTTATGATGAAGATTTACAAATGTGATAAAAAAAGATAGATTAACTAATACAACAAAATATTTATGGTATCTATATACAAATGCAAAAACTGTATAATGACTAAAAAAGAAATCACAATCTTAAATGAATGGCAACTTGGCAAGGCAAACAAAAACACTAGTTCATCAACCATTGATTGTATAAGTCAATATGTTGTTGTTTTCTTTGTTGTTTTTTTGTAAATGAAAGAATTCACACTAAAATGACTTGCTAGAAAATAAAAAATAAAAGATATTTGTTCACTATACAGGTGCTAATGATATACTGAATGTTATTTTTATAACAGAATATGAAGCATTCCATTATATTATATGCAGGGGTAAAAAGTTGGAAAATTATCAAAAAATAGTCAGATGCTAGTGTTCATGTGAGCTGAAAATCGGCAATCTAGTGAAGTCTAATGCTTATTATGATAGCAATGTTAGTATAAGCATTCTAGTTTGTAAGTGATCTTCCACTGGGTTCCTCATGGTTTTCTATGACATACAAAATTGTCAATTATGACACTAAATGGTCTACATGATCCCCGATTACTTAAGCAAAAAACACTCTTTATCTGGATATCGAGGAGTAACTTGACTCCATTTGAAAAAAAAAAAAACATGAAAAATCCTGGTTTCTTGTTTGCCAATTTAGGTCGGTACTTTTGAACAAGAAATCGGTGATACTGAATTCAACTTAAATTAGCTATGGTTTTAAGTATAAGATATGTATCATATAGAGAAGAAAAAAATCTAAGAAACTTGTCCAATTTAAACAAAATGAGCAAAAAACTAAACCCTTGGATGCCTCCGAAATCTGCACCATTTCCATATTTTACGAGGCTATACATGTAATTCTGCAATGAATCAAATTTCCAAGTGATGCCCCTAATCTGCACTATTTCCATTTTGTAAGGGGCCATAACTCTACATCAAATTTCAAAATGATGCCCCCTCTTAGCACCATTTTCACTAAGTGAGGGGCATTAATTCTGTTATGACTTGATGAACTTCAATAAAACCCCAGGTAATGATGAACATTCCTATAGTTTTATGAAAGGCTCATGTAGTTTTGGAGATATGCACAACATGAGATATTTGGACTGATGAACAGAGAGGGGCAAATCCATATGCCCTTCCCTGTCCCCTTTCAATAGTGAGAGACATAAAAATTAATTTTAAAAAAGCGCTGTTTTAAGTTGCACTCAGTGCAATATTGTAACAAGAGGATAACACAAATCAAAATGGTTTATATGCACAATGCATGTATATACAACTGTTCAATGTACAACTTGGAAGATTACTGATATTTCAGGGTGAATGTTGACGATACATGTAAATCATGGTTTGAACACATTTCTTTAATTGTTGAATGAAAAAAGAAAACAAACAAGTCAATAATCATGCCAAACAAAAACTAGCTTGCTGTTCAAGCATATCTCAACCCCCCTCCCAAGTGATTTTTTTAATTTCATAGTTGGCTATGCATGATAATTTTCTGTTTTGGCCAACATATCTCTGTTAGACCCCCTCCCCCCTGAGGTAAATGGCTGAATCCGCACATGTCTAGAGATATGTTTCCAAACATATATATAATACTTTAGGTGGGTACAATACGGGTGTAAAAACTACCCTTTATAATAGTTACAGTTAACTCTGTTTAAGATCATGCAATAAGTAAATCCAACATAATGAAGTTATGTTATAGATTTTCTATAGATCATTTTATCTTTTGCATTCATTCCCTAGATTTGCTCATAATTTATTGACTATTTTTCCGAATTCATAATCACATAGAAATTCAAAACATGAAGGGGATCTGTCAACTTCCTAAAATGGGGGGAAATAACATACACTCTATCTATACTATACAAACATAAAAATATACAGAAAATTTTGGTACACTGAAGTGCTTGTGAGGCTTCAAATAAGCTTCAATTTATTCACTTATCTAAATAATTCAATTATTTACTATATTAACACACCTGAAACCACCAATCAAATAAATACTATCTATTCATGGTGGTTTGATATTAAGTACAATAGGAAATTATCAATTTCTTATTCAAGTAACATAGCCACTATGGGTAATTTGTTTAACTGTTACCTCATACAAACATGTTTTATCATTTGTTTGCTCATACAAAATCCAAACTACATAAAACTAGTATTATTTATAGTGATATAATACCAAAACTCCATTGTTTGTACATGAATATTCATGAGGTAAGAGGTTAAACAGAAAGCCAGAGTTTTAGAACAAACTTCTTCTTCCAACATTCAATTAGAGCAAATTTAAAACTAACATGGCTACAATTATTGTGAAATTAATTCATATCAAAGTACTTTAATTATCAGACAAATAGTTAATCCTACAGGTCACTTGCAGAAATACATGTATTTCAATTTTTTTAGTTTTCATTTTTTTCTTCAAAAATCATATGGCACACATTTAAAATAAACCATAAATGGTTCAATAACTTCCCACCTCTAAAGCTACATCTATTTATTATGATTATAGAATATTCACAAATAAACCATAAGTAACGATGACTTAAGATATCTCTCTATATTACAAGCAAATACTTTAATACTAATAATTTACTTAAATAAAGATTAACAATCTGTTATTGTTTCATTTATAAATAAAATATATTTAAAACTTTGGTGGAAAGAAAATAATTGTTGAAATCCTTTCCTGTAATGGAAATCTATTCAATTAAGTTTTATTCCTTTTTATTACTGGTAGGCACTACATGTATTTGCTGGAAGGTAATTAGATGGTTTTACAAATTTATGACAAAATATTTCTGGCCTTATGTTTGTCTTATACAGTAGGACTTCCTGAAACCGAACATCATTAAATCAAATTTCTCCACCTTTTTGGAATTTTTACAGTCCTGATTTTGACCGTACTATAACTGCAAAGCAAATGTTTAATCCAATTTTTCGCCATTTTTTTTTTTTTACCTTATTTTCTTTTCTTGGTGCTGTTTTGAAGTAAAATCCTAGCCCTGTGTTAATTATTTGTTTACATTTCTAAAAAATTGATTTCAAAGTCAATTTTCATAAATATTTTTAACCTAATTATTGTCCATAATTTCAATACCGAAGTTTGTATGACTTCAGTTTAGTTAGATTCTACTGTAACTAAGTTGTATAAACAGCCATTAAAATCTATATGACACAGCAATGATGATGTTGATGATGATTATGATGAAATGCAAAGAAATGATGTTGCTTTGAATAACATGCAGTCTGTAATGATTAATTACAAAAGACATAAAAGCAATATCATAAGAAGAAAAAAAGAACAGAACAAAAATATTGCAAAAATGTTTAACCGGTACTTCATTATACAATGAAATTCACAGTCAATTGATTACAAAGAGAAAATATTATGTTGAAAGAAATGTCTTTTATAAAACCATAAAACACAGCAGAATTATGTCATACAAAGCACATTTGACCGATTATTTGCATTATGAAAAGGAATAAATTCAAGGGATGTAAATAAAATTAGAGACATTTTCAAAAATTATCCACACTAACCTGCATTAAAATAATTTGTTAAATCGTTTTTTTAAGAGAAAAACAATATTTACCAGTTGCAATAACCTCATTAAATCATTATACATAAAAATACTGGACTTATTTTTGTCTCATGCACCTTCAAGAAATAATCCCATAGTTTTTATACTAAATTCAAATAAAGGTGTACCAAAATGGCTTCAAAATTGCCTTGAATCTATAAAAAACATATTGCTGCATAGGAAATAAAGATAACAAAAGACACACTAAAATCATTTCTTATTAACTTGTTAGCTGGGCTAAGAAAGTCATTCAGACAATAGTTTGGCTACACTACAAAATTAATGCACGAATATACAATTAAAGAAAAAAGGCAGAAAAAAAAGAAATATGCATTTTAGGCAAACATTCATAGAATGTGTTAGTAAAGCATAAGATTAGCATAAAGCAGGTAATAAGAGTATATCTTTATAATAAAAAAAGTTGATACATATATAAAAGATGGATACATAGAGAGAGATTCGAAGAAACAAAATTTATAGGATTATATTTCTACTATAAATGTATGCGAGGATATGTGCAAATGATCTGAATTTCTTTCCTGACTAACTCATGAAGTTCACTGAATTACCAAACATATATCCTGATTGTTGATTCACTAACTGCATATTTACATTTCAGCACCACCTGAAGTTTGATCATTTATTTATTTACTTATTTTTTTTGACAAGTAACAAGTACCTGTTATCTCCTATGAAAATAAGTAGAAAATTCAACTTTCAGGTGGTGAATCAATTGTAAATTGTTGACAAACCTGCAACTCTACCTCTTATGAGTGAACATTGCCCAAGAATGAAACTGCTTTTTTTTGTGCAGGTAGCAATATGCCATTTCAGGTAGCAAGTATTGCTACTAACATTTTAAGGTAGCAATTTGCCATTTCAGGTAGCAAGTACTGCTACTAACATTTTTAAGGTAGCAATTTGCTATTCAGGAAGCAAAACTGCCACTTGCTGCTGCTAATTTCAAACCCTGCAATGCCCGAGTAAACAAATGGAGACAAGTTGACAGAACAATTACAGTGATAACAATGTTGACAAACTAAAGATGACAAAAAGTCTTTCCTGAATCAGATAACATTGAAGGATACATCTGAAAAAAAAATAACAATTTTGATTGACATGTATTAATATTAGACTTTAACCCTTTCCCTCATATAGACTCATTTTGACGCACTCAATAGGTATCACATAAAGCCTGATCTGCGGAAAACCACAGTTAAACCTTAGCAAATTTAATTATAAAGTCCTCATTTCCAGACCACTGAGGAGCAGCGAACAGCATAAAACCTGATCAGCCTGCGAGTAACTCTGGTTTTATACTGTTCGCATAGGTCTTTTCATGGTGTCCTCTATGAGGGAAGGGTTAAAAAAATATTAATGAGATGATCAAAAATTCAAAAACAAAACAGTTCCAAGATATTTGTTTCATATACAACAGTGACCTATTTCAATATTCCATTAACTTCAATTTGGATATCATCCAATGTCAAGCTGATACCATGGAAACAAAGTAACCAAAGGATTATCAGCTCTTAAGTCAACTTACATCCATAAAAAAAGTCCTACATATATCTTGTGAAAGTGAAAAACCAATCATGATTATACATGTATAACATTCAAAATATTCCATCCAATTAAACAATGAAATGCATTTCAATGAAATCTTTGAATAATACAAAATCTGATCACAATAAATTTGTATTTAAATTAGATATTCAATTCACTCAATGTCATACTGAGTTAGGGGCCATAACTCTGCTATGACTTGATAAAACCCTAAAGTGCACAGCTTCCCATGCTGGTGATTTTATGATGTACAGTCTGATTCAGTATTGTATAGTGTTTACGAAGTAAACATGCTAAAAATGCTTTCAATCTGAGTTTTCCACTAGTCAAACATGGATCACAAAGAGTAAAATGCCATATCTAAGGGATAAGGGATTGTTCTAAGGTACTGATAAACTGGTTACCGCCCTTAAAGGCTCTAGTCATTAATTTACTCAGAATTATTTTCTCTGATATGAATCAGGATTAAGGGAAGCTGAAACATCCTCGCTTTAAGTGAGACTCTAAATTCTTATACACCATGTATTTAGAAAAAAATTTTTTTGTGTGTACATAAGTCTCCATTTCACATAGTTTCAGTCTGCTGATTTATAACTGTATTTGACTATATTCCCAATGTCAGAAAGTATACTTTATCCTAGTCTCATCAGTGAGTCACTCAGCTCGACATGCTATTTATGTACTGGATGTCACACCTCTGTCGGGGATGTCGCCAAATCGAAAGTAGAACAATATCGCAAATTATGGGTACACAAATGTGGACTAACTTTTTCCCCCTTATTTGAAAGCAACCATATTAAATGAATACCATACTCAGAACAAGAAAAATTGGATTGATTCGGTCAAACATAGACACGATTGGAGACAGAAAGTTTACAGACAGCAAATGATGATAGACTAATGTATATATCCTTTACTTTCATTCCCTAGATTGGCTGTAATTTCTTTCTTTTTTTTTCCAATATCTGACATATTTGTGCAAAAATTGCCTTATCTTATGAGTATGGGACTTCTTTAAACGCAACAAAATGCCCTGGCTGCCTTTATATGTCAAAGTCCTGATCGTCATTTGCTAACCTGGATACATATGGACAAATCAACATCAAATTGTAACTTTAAAAAAGAGTGGTTTCACACAGGGATTGCACATTAATTTTCTTCTTGGTTAAACATTTGGTGAGACGAATATAAAACAACCTGAGCATCTATTCAATGTAAATGTTACACTGATGAATTCAACTGTACATCAATAGACTGATAAGATATCCTACATAGTACATACATAGTATACCACCAGGTAGCTGTTTGGTCATTTGTATATGTGATTTCTGACAATGATGCACCATGATATATACAGATATTGCATTGTGAGCTTTACAATCCATAACCTATAGGTACGGATGTGTGTTATCATTTATCATACCCTAAAAATACTGAGAATGACAATGGACTCCATTTATAAAATGGTATTTCTGTGACTATATCTTTCAGTATTTGAGCCATAAATGATAAAAAGTGATATTTTCTCACTACAGCACCAATATAACCTTTGCTATCATGAAATATAAACTTAATCATTAAAGCCATATTACTTTTTAAATATATTGTAAAACGGAGAAGAACACGATAAGAATCTTTCTTTCGTTCTAATCCTTATTATATTGTTAAAAAATATTGTATATGGAAATTTACTGAATAAATAAGTTTAAACTAATCATTTAATGTCAGTATTTTATTCAATTAAGTCAATTCTGAAATCATATTTAATGCTAGGTTATTATTCTAAAATTTTGTTATGCACTTTTATCTAAATCTGAATTCAACAGGAAAAAAGGCACATAAAAGTTATTTACAAAAAGTAACTAAAGAAACTAACACATATGCAAAAAGACTAAACAAGCAGCAA
Source organism: Solen grandis (assembly GCA_021229015.1). Taxonomy (NCBI): domain Eukaryota; kingdom Metazoa; phylum Mollusca; class Bivalvia; order Adapedonta; family Solenidae; genus Solen; species Solen grandis. The sequence continues at coordinate 19,708 of JAIFHC010000525.1, forward strand.
AAAAATAAATGTAAATATTTGTGAACTACATACTACTTGAGTTATTCTTTCACAGACCTCATTTTTCATTGGAATGAAGAAACAAAACTGAATGAGGAAGTGTATTAAAAACAACTTATTTTTCCTAGTCAAACAAAAATGGAATGTATACATAAGATTAAAAATTAAAAAAGTTTATACTGAAAAAAATAAAAATCATCACAATAACAGAGACCATGATCTCCAAGCAAAAAATTCTTGCATCAACTAATGGTTAGTTACAATCAAATAACCCTGATTTGAACAGTATTTCCAGCTAGACAATACTCTCATTCCTCATGTTCTGTACAACAGGTGCAGGTTCTCTAGCATCTGTCATCTCCTTCAGTGCTTCGTACGATGACTGCTTTCTCTCACTGTTCAGTGGCGGCCTCACATTTGGAAACCTCTGTGGAGGTGGCTGCACAAAGCCATTTTCATAGTAACCTCCCTTTGGTGCCTGGTTCCCTGCAAACTGCTGTGGTGGGGGCTGATAATAGGGCTGGCTATTGTAATAAGGCTGGTGCCCAGCATGTGGATTGTTTGTGAACACTGAGCTAGCCACTGAGCCAGTCTCCGACATGTCGTCTCTACGTGCCTCCCCATCTGTTAATTCACACAGACGCTCCCAGTTTGACTTATTTCTCACTTTCGGAGCTGGCTGACTGGGTGGCATCATTCCCATCTGTGGAGGTGGGGGTGGCTGATATGTGCTGCCAGGATATCCTGGAGGAACCTCGTGCATTGGATAGGGATACTGACCTGGCATTCCCATTGGTTGTCCTGGATACCCAGGAACCGGTCCCATAGGATACCCTGCAGGATATGGCTGTGGAGCAAAGCCCTCAGACTGGGGGTAGTAGGGGTTCTGGTTTGCCTCAGCCAGATTACTAGCACTTTTACTTCTCTCTTCCAAATGTGTGTCAGCACTCGTAGATTTCCGTGGTCTAGGTTTCGGTTTAGGCTTTGGTTTCTCAACCACCGAATCAAGCTGATCCACACTTTTTGATCGTTTAGTTTTCTTCAGTTTTTGTTTTTCACCACTTTCGGTGTCTTTAGCAGTAGATTTGCTCCTTGTTTTTCCATCACCATTCTTTTTTGCAATTGTCTGTGTCTCCGCACTTGAAACACTCTTCGCTCTCTTCTTCTTCTTGACAAGCCGCTTTGGCTGAACCGTTACAACCTCGTTTGGTCCAGTCTGTGTTGCAGTCTCCCTCAACGTCTGAGTTGAGATTTCCTTCCTGCGTGACAAGTCATTCTCTGAACGAAACAGCCTGTCACGATCTCTACGAGACATAGGTTTCTCATAGCCATCAAAGTCATCATCATCATCATCAGAAAAGCTAGCGTCATAACCACGCGAATGTCTCATGACTGACATGTCATCACGTGTTGTCGCGTATGATGTCACAGATTCAGCGTATGAACCCTTTCGTCGACGCCCCCTTCTGTCATAAAGGGAGGATCTCGAGGCATACAGGGAGTTCTTTGAGCTGGCTCTTACCAGGGCTGAAAAGATGAAACAATAACTTTGATATTTTATTTCTGTATAAAAGACTTTTCTTGTAAACCTCACAGATACATCTATACATGTACAGTCTGCTATATTGACTGTGCACATGCTGAATCAGCACAAATGCCAGCTGATTTACCATACGAAAGTATGACTCTTTTTTTTCAGTATATTTGTTAATTATTAGAATGCACATTAATGTGACAGAATTTCAGCTACTGAGAAAAATTTCACATCAAAATTAAAGAATCCCATTCTGCATCTTATATCAATTTCCTAGCCAGATTTAAACTTTATTAATCCTAGATATGTCATCCATTATAATTTATGTTTGAAAAGCCTATTCAGGAATGAGGTCTTTAATATATATCACATATTACTTCTTGACCCTGAAAGCATAAATACACAAAAAAAGGCACCTTTTGTAACAAATACTTTTTATATACTTGTTCTTATAGTACTAAACTTTCCTTAGACATTGCATGGTATACATTACAAAAGATTTTTCTAAACAAGTCTAAACCATGTCACTAAGACTATATGGGGAAGTGCATCATTACAACTTTTAACAATTATGACTGCAAAGACTGTGGGCTCAAACCCCAAAAGATTGTTTAATGATCTTCCAAGGCCCAAAGTACTTGTCAAACCCAGAAACCATCAAGAAAAAATAGAATACGTTGTAAGAACTTGTTTTCATATCAATAAAAAATAAGAATAATTTTATAACTATTTTTTTTTAATCTTGGTTTAGACAGGCCCCTTGGAAGGCAAAGATCAAATACTCATTCTTTTGCATCACCCTGGGATACCGTGCTGAGTTGGGATTAGGTTTACCAACACTGTTATCACATATCAATCATACAGCGACATCCAGCTCATTACAGGTAGGGGAAGACCCTAAAACACACGCCGACACCCAGGGTGAACCAGTGATCTGTCCCAAACTAGCTCAAGGACTTCATCACATGAGAAACCAATTGACCATGCTGATACTCATATGAATGAGAGGTTCATGTAATAGCTAGTATGCCACTGTAACAATTTCACAACAGAAGCCCATCCCTTTGATACCAGTGAGTTAAGACAGGGTTCCCACAAAATTGAAAAATCAAAATTCCCTGACCAAATTCAAAATTCCCTGACCAAATTAAGCACAAATCCAGCGGCAAATACAAATCTTCCAAAACTAAGTTACTTCTAGATAATTTTTCATTTTCAAACATGAAATGATGGTGTGCCAGTTGGATGCTATTGGGAACTTATTTAATATTATGCCAATCTGACAATCCAAACTGACCGAAAAAAAACAAATGAAGGAAAATGCCTTAGCCTTTCCTTATTATAATCCTCCTGCTGTTTGGTTGACATTCCTTGATTGTAAAATTCCCTGACTTTTTCAGAATTTCCAAATTTCCCTGACCAATTTTAATTTTCCCTGACTTTTCCCTGACCTTGAAAATAAATCATATTTCCCTGACTTTTCCCTGACCATGGGAACCATGTAAGACAAGTCAGGTAAGCTGCCCCCTGACTGTACACTGAATTCATTACTCACGTGGCAAGGACTCCAAGTCCTCCATGGATCCAAAGGCACTGGTTGGTGTGGTAGGGCGCGAGTCCAGCTGTTCCACGCTGCGCCCTCGCCTGTGACTAAATCCTTTACCTGAATATTGAAAGAGATTATGTAATGAAAGACAGATGTCTGAGTTGTTGATTATACTCATCAATTATCTACAATCAATTAATGATAGATGTCAATGATTAACAAGTAACTGGTGTTGTATGCAACACATAAAGTCCCCTACCGGCTCCACCTTGACTCAATATGGTAATCAATCCCATTTTTTGCCATATTTTCACTATTTCCGTTACCATAGCAACCACAATTTTAGTCAAAGAACAAAAATAAAATGACATGCATAATCTAAACATTGCCATCTAGTCATATACCAAGTTTCATCAAGTTAGCTTGCTTAGTTATCGCGGGGTCCCATTTTTGCCATATTTTCACTATTTCCATTACCATAGCAACCACAATTTTAGTCGAAGAACAAAAATAAAATGACGTGCATAATCTACACATTGACATCTAGTCATATACCAAGTTTCATCAAGTTAGCTTGCTTAGTTATTAAGTTATTGCGGGATCCAGATTTGAGCGGACAGACGGACGGACGGACGGACGGACGGACGGACAGACGGAGGGCAAACCTATAGTCCCCTCCGGTGTAATCACCAGTAGGGGACTAACAACCAAAGCTAAACTGAAGTCAAAAACTGGAGAGAAAATGTGTAAACACTAAACAGTCAGAAATCTCAGATGAACAATTATTGCTCTGTACATGTATAAGAAAAGCCAAAGGTTTGAATCCCAGACTGTAACTTTTCATTACCCAAGACAGATATACTATGACAATTGTAATAGGAATATAAATGGAAACTATGATAGCTTCAAACCTCATAATAGCTTAAAACTTAAACTCGTTTAAAAATGTTTAATTTTGTTAGTGTACATTTAGTGAAAGAGAAAATCTAGTAGAATTATCTAACAACTTACCACCAGAGCTTCTTACAGTCCTCGGTGATTTCCGAGCTCTTTTATACCTCCCCGAACCAAATGAATCATCCAGAGGGTCCCTATTTGTTTGAGCTACCCTATCCAAATCAGCGTTACCGATACGATCCCTCTGGCCGCGCGGGCTGGGTTTGGGCTCCGGGTCAAGGGCACTTGAGACAGACTGTGTCTGCTTTTTGCGACCTTTCCGATCAGGCCTTAAGGAATGAGTAGTGTTAGCTTTCTTCTTAGGTGCAGGATCACTGACTTTAATAGCAACAACTTCAGTTGATGATGAAGTACTCACATCATGAACTAGTCGGATATTTCGATCATCCTCAGCCACATTTATTCCTGCCTCTATCTGAGCAATCTCATCTGAAGACATAGATGTCGGACGGGGTTGGCGATTTATTGTAGCGTGTTTTGACCGCTTTGATTTTGGGGATTTTTTCACAGGCGGCAGTGACGGACGGCCAATGTTTTCCTCTGAGGACGGTGGAGTTGGGGCATCGCCCAATTTTTCAAAAGAAGACGTTGAGGATAACCTCTTGGCTCTGTCATCAGCATCTTTCTCATTTTCCTCATAGGATTTCCTAAATTTAGAGTTTGATTTCAGAGCTCCTAACATAGGATTAGAAGGTCTTGTTTCCACATCAACTCCTCTCTCATTTAAAGCACTGTCTTGCACAGCACTGTTAGGTCCCCTTCCATTGTTACCTTTCCCTTGGAAATGCACCTCGTTATACTTAGGAGGACTCCCATCCAGTGCAGGTGGAGGCGGGGGAGGCGGAATATTGGACCTTGTGTTCGAACGTATATTTAGAGTTCTAGGTCTACTACTGTTCAAATTTGAGTTCGGTTTTTCGTCACTACTATCAGATGGAGCCAAAAGTTTTTTACGAGATAGCGGAGACTCCCCAGGTTTCATGTTCTCGTTTGAATATCCAAGAGTGACATCATGCCGATCATCCAGTTTGACCTTGGAGTCTGGGTCATACAGATAGGAGCTCTTAGTGGAGCCCCTGACATGATACTTGCGGAAACAGCAGCACCCGATGATGGCAATGATGAAGATGACCCCAAACACAGCTCCTACAATACCAATGACCAGACCAACTCCGATTGGGTTGGAATCTGTTTCTCCATAATATTGATTCTCTGAAATAAAAAAAAATGTATGAATCACTAAAATCAAACCGTGTTTTCTATAATGCACAGAATAAGTGACTCCTAAATATTTCAAAATGTTTCTCTTTATGTATCTATATATGAAGGGGTCACTGGACTCTCATTTGAAACCAGCCCTAGTTATCTCAAAATCTGCCCATCCTGCAATTTTATCCTCCATTCAAGGGCCATAACTCAAGGTATTGTGCTCAATACACATTGTGACCCAAGTATGGAAAAAAAGTGTTTCACGTTTGTTAAGAATTAGAGAATGGACACTATTAATTTTCCAATTTATCATCAATTTAAGGGCACAATAACTCTGATTGTCTGGGATATTCTGGCTAGTTATCTTGGTCAAGATATTGTGCCCATACACATTTTTGTGACCAAGTTTGGTGATTGTTAGCGTTAGAGACCGAACGACTTGATAAGACACTGCCTGCCTGCAGGTGAATCTATAATTATGTCCCATCATTCGATGGACATATAGTAAAAAACAAAGAGCCAGCTCAAATGACTCTTACATATCAAAGTCACCATCAGCTGAAGGAAGCAAATATTTGATGGATAATATGGTACTGTTTGGGAAGGCAAAGACAGTCTGACAATTCCATTTTTACTTAGACTTATTGGGCTCACGAAAATGCAAGTGTGAAAGAAATTACAATATGTTAAAATTAGTATTGAACATGTTGCATTCTTCAAATACTTTTGGCTCCTGTAAAAAGTGTAAAAAAAACATGGCTTTAGACTCCTAACATTTGGCACATGCCTAGGTTCATCTTATGTCAAAGCTATTTTTGGGAGTTTGACCCTTTACCTCATGATTGATCATGTAGAAATTTATGACTTGATGATAATTAATTTTGTGATCTTTAAATAGTATATGAAACTTTTTCTTTGCTGTGCAATGTTTGTAGAATCTGAGCTACAATATTGCAGAAACAAATAGAGAGAAGCCTGATCCAGGTCTGCTGTTTACCAAGGCATCAAAAGACATCTGTATGAGATAAAGCATTTTATTTTTTGCTAACTCATGAAATACTGTGTTCTATAAGTGAGTAAAATCCATATCCCACTGTGTGGCTGATATAGATCTGCCAAAACCACTTTTTTTTTTTTTTTTTTTTCTTTTTTTTTTACTACTATTCCATATCCACTCAAACAAATATCTGCTATAAAATAATCAAGAACTTACCCCTGACAGCCTTAATTCTAAGGACGAAGTTGTAGTCCATGTTGATAATGTCTGTCTTGTGCAGGGTCAAAGTCAGTGCCCTCCCCACCGTGAAGTAGGTGTTTGGTTCCCGGTCTCCGCATGAATAGGAGGTCTACAGAAAAAAAAAAAAAAAAAAAAATATGAATCCTGTTTTAGGACATTTCATTATGGACAATCTTACTGCAAAATTATTTGGGAATCCTTTGATCCAGGGATAAGTCCAGGACAAGAAAATCCAGTACCATGACCTTTTAACTCTTAAGTGTGACCTTTACCTTGGCGCTAGGGACCAAACTCCTGTGTGCATACATCATCTCATTGAGACAAATCTTACAGCAAAATTATTTAAGAATCCTTTTATCCAGGTAAAAGATACAGCCCTAATAAACAAATTATTATAACCTTTCTACTCTGAGTGTGACTTTGACCTTAGAGCTAGGGACCAACTCATTGAGACAAAACTATACTAACAAGTTATTTGAGAATCCTTTGATCCATGTCTAAGTTACAACCTGGACAAGCAAATCTTGACTTGACTATTTGAGTTTACTGTCGCTTCAACAGTATTTCAGTCATATAGCAACGTCCAGTTAATTACAGGCGGAGGAAGACCAAATGCACGGAAGCATCCGGGTAGAATCACCGACCTACCACAAGCCAGCTGGAAGGTTTCCTCACATGAAAATCCGAATGACCCTGCCAGGAATTGAACCCACGCGGTAAGGGGCTGAGTTAGTGTTAAAGTCAGCGACTTTACCCTCTCAGCCACAGAGGCCCCCTGAACAATAAGAATCTTGCTGATGTAGGTCAATGTCAAAAGACAAAGCTTTTGGAAATGCAATATCTATCCACATAGGATTAATGGCTTGAGAGTTTTACATAAACATATTAGGCATACAGATGCTTATCTGGTTAAACTAAAGTTGCTGATCTCTACTACCAAGGTCTTTGGTGGAGTTAACTAATATCATTTTATTATTTGGTTACATAAAAATACATTTAGTCATGTTAATTGTTCCCTCTGCCTTTTGTTACTGTAAACTACACACACACTGATCAAAGAAATTGACTAACTGAGTCTAAGCACTGCTGTACATTAGAATTTGTCAACAAAATTCTGGGTTACCAGCTTCCAAGCCCACTGGGCTACCAGAATTTTTGAGACTTTGTTGGACACTGCACACACTATAATACACACTAAACCATTAAGCTGGCTTCACAAAATAATATTTGTTTCAATGTTGATGCTGATGTACTATATTGACATAGCTAAGGTGTGAAGGGCAGTGGGGATATAGGAATGTGATGTGGTACTGCTACTGCACTCCTACTGCATAGCCTGTGTAATGTTTAAAAAAAACAAGAGTGATCACTGGAACACGTGTGTCACCTGCTAAAGTGTGACAGAAAAAGTGTGACGGACGGACAGACAAATAACGGAAAAGTGATCCCAATGTGTCTCATCTGCTTACAGCAGGTGACCCAAATATTGAATCCCTATGTTTTATTATTTTTTCACATCTCTAAAAGGAGAAGAATTACAAATTCTACTTGCCCTACTTACAGACAAACACACACACACAAACTGCCCTATCCTCACAAACTGCCCTACCAACACTGACTTCCCTACCCTCACAAATTGCCCTACCCACACTAACTTCCCTACCCTCACAAATTGCCCTACTTACTGCTTGCGTAGCAGCATTCCCAGAAATGTAGAGATTCACTCCACAAGAGTTAATGATAAAGCTCTCAAAATCCACGTGAAGTGTTGCATCCATGTCCTGAGCTTGAAAGTTTATTGTACATCCGCCCTATATAAAAAAAAAATATAAAAAAAAATGTTATTGCCATATCTAAAGAACAAATGATCAAAAGAAGGGTGCCATAGTCCAGTGGTAACATACATACTTGCCAATAAGGGCCCTTATCCATTTCCTTGCAAGCTTTTTACAAAACATCTCGAACTGAGATTTTTCCCTAACTCAAAATTTTTAAATTCTCTAGCTGTCATGTACACAACTTTGAAACTTTTCAAAAACCAAATTTCATTTTTAGTATTTGCATGCCGGTAGTAAAAGTTTAGTACTCTTGAACAGTCAATAAAGATATTATCAATATAGTCAGTATATAACAGAATTATTAATACATCTTTTTGAGTAACTTTAGATGTGTATTGGAATGTAGGCCAGAGTCAACATTTAATACTTAGACTTGGAGAGTACAAATTTTCAAAGCAATGTTTTACACAACTTATACATATATCACTGACTAGATTTATATTTCTTGTTAAATAAAGGCAATAATTTTGATTTTCTTTTATGATCTTTAATGTTTTTGTAAATTCATCCATTATTACAAAGAGGAAATTGACAATAATAATATTTAGAATCATGTGCCAGAGTCTAAATATAGACTTTGGAGACAGATAACATTGACCAGAAGCTGACAGATCTAAATTTTCTCTGTTTGCTCATACAATAATGTTGTTCAAATTCTTCATAGTCTGCATGGCTAAGAAAAATCCATGCAACCGTCGTAAGTTCAGTAAATTAACATTTATCAAGTCATTAATTCATGATGTAAAGGATTAAGGTTGTCTTCCTGCATAGCAAAGACATGAAAAGAAACAGTAAGCAAAAACAAAAAAACGTTGTTATTGTTGTTGTTTTATTTCAAATGTATTCATGAATATTCATGAGGTAAAGGGTTGAGCCTTTAGCTTTCACTTAGTTTTCTGCCTCACCTGTGAAGACGTTGAGGTGTCCGTTGTTTTGCCGAATACCTTCACCACCTGGTCCCGGGAGATATCCTGCACCCCGATATATCCACAGTCCAGCTTATTGTCCATGTAATCTGAGGAAAAAAAATCGGAAGACACTGTCATTCAAAATGTCGCAACTGTCATCCAAGATGTTGTAACTGTCATCCAAGATGTCATGCTGAAAGAGCTAGTAGGACATGTCTGTATCGTAAAAACTATTGCATTTGAATCAGTACTCTTTTTTCTTTTAATTTTGTCTTTGGCTTTTTTAAATTGGGAAAATTTGAATGTATAAAAATATAAAAATTGGAATTTAAGATAACTATCTAAAGCAGCATAAAATGAAGTCAGTATTTGGCTAAATGTCTGCATATCATTTACAATTTAAGTAGTGCATCATGCTGAAAAGAGAATATATTTTAACTATCTAAAAATATCTGTCAATAGTCTTTAGTCATCACAACACTTCAAGAGACGATAATCTGTGGAGGAATGTCCTAGTTAGTAAGCTTTTGTCATCATAAAGGGGCCCAGGGAAAGATCTCAATGGAAAGGCTGTAAGAAAAATCAGTCAATCTCAGATTTTTTGATTTCATTTTGGTTTAGAAATTAAAGTTCTCTCTGGCTCAAGGATTGAATAGTGAAAATCCTGTTGTACCAAAATAGCAAGGGAGGGTCCATGACCCCATTCTACATCCACGTATGGTCATAATATCCTTTTTTATACAGTGGAACTTCTCCAACAGCAACATCTGCCAGTCAAAGGAAAGTGTTACTGCTGAGAGGTATTGCTGAACAGAGGTATTGACTGGTGCTCAGGTAAAACCATTAGCTGGGAATGCAAAATCTGTCGCTGCAATGAGGTATCTATTGCTCAGAGGTTTTAGGAGATTTTCCTATAATTCCTTTGTTTCTCTGGATGCTTTAACTCATGACTTGACTAGACTCAGGGCTCTCCTTTGACCCGAGCTCCCGGGTTTTGACCCGGGAGATTTCTCAATGACGCTTATTTGACCCGGGGTAAAATAGTACCAAGCGTCATTTTGACCCGGGGCAATAACAGCTGGTGCGTCAATACCAACAGATCAGTCGATCATAAAAGTACCGCCTCAAACAGATTACGTGATCAGTAAGTGCAACTGACCCCCCATTGACTCGTTATCACTGTCAGTTACTCTAATTAGCCTAATAAATTCTCGTATTGCTTCGGTAATCTTCGTATACACCACTACATGTAATCGCCGATTGCGTAACCAACCTAATTACAAATTCCCGTATTGCGTCGGCAATCTTCGTGAACTCTGTTAGCTTCTGTACACGAGGTTGCTGGATCCCGTTTTTACGACGTGAGAAAGATTAAAGGCAAGGAACCATGACAAAATGTGTTTACTTCCTATGGATGTTACTCAGCTTAATTACCAATCGGAATCGGCTGGAATTTTTATTGTTTGATAACAAATAGTTTAATGGTAGTACTTTAACCATGCTGGTTTAAATGAAAGGTGTGATGATTGTAACAAATAGGTATGATTAGTCTGTCAACTGAAAATATTGGACCAAAACCGAAAGTAGATCGACTCTTACAGAATCAAACAAGGTTTAAAAAACAAAAAACAACAACAACAAAAAAACACACATAATGATGAAGGTAAGTAAAACTTTTATTTTTCCTTAGCTATCTTTCTGTATTGAATAACTGATAATGATTTGAGCAATTATGTTTTAATATGCCTGGATATTTATCTATGTAATTTTGAATGATATTGGTCAGATTTTTTTTTGACTCTTGAAAATTTGCCATACCAAATATCATCTTTGTTTTCTACTTTAAATAAAAAAAATATTGCAGCAGTCATTTTCTTTCCACATTAAGGGAATAACTTTTTCACCATTTTTTTTAAAAATAAAACCTAGATTTTCTAGAATTTATAAATTAAATTTTCCTGTTTACATTTGAAATTGACAACAGTTTATTATGATGTCTTGGACTATTCCATGATAAAAATGCAGCTTCCCAATGTGACTTCTATGTAATGGAACAGATTATAATTTCTATTTTCATTTATTTTTTGGTTGACTATTTTTCAGGAGTTCCAGTCACATGCTTTGTGTTTCATTGTGATAATAATCTGTCATTGATGGCCCAGAATGAACTCATCACCACTCAGCAGGAGAAAGGGGGCTACCTTCCTAGAGAACAAATCATCAGCATACGCCATTGTCCAGATATTTATTATATTCTTGTGTTTTGTATGCAATATTATAGAAATAAATTTAATTTTCATTTTGTTTTGTTTTGATTTAAAACAGGATTACTTTTAATCAGAACACTTATTGCAAATAATATGTACATACAATAAACAAGTATATATTACATACAAACTTTGTTAATCTAAGCATGTATATCGCTACATGTAAAATTTGTGACATATTACGATCTAAGCGAAATACTGTAAATTTTATTTGACTCTTAAGAATTTGTTTTGGACTCTTGAAAATTTGGCCCCAAGAGTCAATGACTCTTGGGTTTCAAAGACTATGGAGAGCCCTGTAGACTATTTGAGTTTACCGTCGCTTCGACAGTATTTCAGTCATAAAGCGACGTCCAGTTAATTACAAGTGGAGGAAGACCCTGAATGCATGGAGGCATCCAGGTAGAACCACAGACCTACCGCAAGCCAGCTGGAAGGCATCCTGCTATAACTCATATTTTGACCAAGTGATCAATATGTCCACTTACATGCATTTTTCCCTGCAACCCCTGTGACAGTGAGGAGGAGCAGGGTGACAACCAATGGTCCAGCCCATGTCCCATCCTTTCTTCTCTTCATCATTGCTATGGCGATCACTATGAATTATCCAATCTCATCAAATATCAGACATACAGAATTCCTGAAACACAAATTTTACATAATGTAAAAAAAAATGTTTAACATAATGTAATAAAAAAAGTTTAAAATGTAAAAAAAAAAAAAAAAAAAAGTAAAACAATTATTTCATCATTTCAGATAAAGATGTATGTCTGAGAAATCTGTGTGACTGGAAGAAAAAGCAATGTACAGTATATTGATCTTAAGTTATTACAAGAATCAAATTGATCAATCTTCCTCAACTGACTAAAAACAGATTAATTTACCATAAACCACATTGTATTAGGCATAACAATGTAAAACGTGCACCCTAAGTCCTAGGCTCTGCCACTTACATATACTTGCTTACATATATTTGCACAGCCTGAATTTCGATAATACAAAAGGTGATCAAATCCCCTCAAAAAAACTTGAGCTTCGATAAAAAAGGGCAATATATGCCCGAAGACTAAAACTGAACTAGAACTTACAAAGAAAATATTAATGCAATACATGCAGTTTTTCAAAAGTTAACATAAAATTTGCCTATTTATAAAGGGTGCATATCAGTGGACCATATCTAAAATCAAACTATAGACCTGTATTATAATATCATACACTTTCATACCAAATATGAAATCAATACATAAGTCTTGCAATATTATTATGCGTAAAATTATCATTTACATAAAAATTGCCTGTAAAGGCACATAACTCTGTAACAAATCCGTGGATTATAACCAAATTTGAACTTGGCCTGTATTTTTATATTATAAACCTGCATACCAAATTCAATACATGAAGTCTTGTAAAATTTATTGCATGGAAACAAAATGTCTATGGACAGACGAATGCACAACGCCATATTATTTTAAATAAGTCCTGTCATTTTGAAGGAGTATATAAACTGAAAAAAAAAAAAAACTGGAAAAAATATTGCGCCAAATATGGCATCGGTTTACATAATCTCTGTCTTAAATGTGTAACAAATACAGAGCTATTTTGTTGATTTCAGATACTAATTTATTTGAATCAAATGAATAAGTTTAAGGCTGTGTATACTGGGGCAGTATTCACCTAACACCTCAAATATGTCTAAACTTTTCTAAAATTTCATTTACCCAATATATTACCTGAAATTTTTGTGTTTTACTCTCAAACCAAACTGATAATTTAACAGATTTTACACATTTCTACATTTATTCATTTATGAACAGACATTTTTTATCAGAGACCTAAATAGATATGTAACTTTCCGAAATAGCATGCTTTATCGCATGCCTCAAGAGTTAATGAGAGTGCCCACACCTGTCATATGGGTACCAGACATTTCATTGAGGTTTGGCGGAATATTACTACAGAACAATACATTTAGTAAATCTACTAATTTCTGCTACAGAGAGTAAAAATGATGGAAGAGCACAGATGAATAATTAGAGTATCTTTTATAGTTTAATTATAATTAAGAGAGAGAAAGAAAGGAAAAAGGACAGATATATGACTAAGCACTGCATAAGAAAGCATCAAGATGATTATTCAAACACGATAGACTCATGCATATGCGGGATTAACCTATGAGTTTTGCCAGTTAGGGTCTTCTTGTTCTTTTTAAAATTGACTGATGTTTCAAAGACAATCATGTAGAATGACTGCACACTGACTGATTCCCTCATCATATTGTCCATCAACCTCATGCACTAACATGTTTGTCAAAAGCAGTACTGTAACAAATAAGTAAATAAACTAAATATCCACATTTATAAATACTAAATTCATTCAGATATCAATTGGCAATAATGGCGTATAATATGTATGAAATTCAAAATGAACTCTTTTGATTTCCAATCTAGTTTTCAGGGGTTCTCATTTCAGTTTGGAGGGGAGGGGGCATGCATGATTTCAGAAAATCAATATGGGCAAAGAAAAAGCTGCTAATCTCTATTATTTATATGTCTCTGCTTTAAAGCTTGAGGAACAGTAAATCAAGCATTATGCAAGCTTTTTTACCTTCTTATACTTATTGTGTTCCCTCTAATACAAATTGCGTGTGGAAAACAAGTAGATAATGCAGACAGATCTATAATTATCATCAAATGAAACATAAAACTATATTTTTTCCAAGATGTAAAACTGTCACAGATTAGAAGACAACTTCAATTTAACCTATAATACAACAATACATTATAAAGTGAGACATCTACAAAATATAAAATGTTTGAGGACACTCCGATAACATCTCAAATTCCCCGCATTCCAGTCACAGTAAAGAGTTTTTTGTTGTTGTTGTTTTTTCAAATTTCATAAAAACAAAGCAAGAGTAAAATATTTTCATGAATTTACAATTTATATTGGTAACATACGATTCGTATCCATATTTTTTCTCACATATGAACTGTTCAGAATCATGTGGCATAAACATAGACACAATATATATAACCATTCAAACCCAAACCGCATTTACCTGGATTTCATATTTGAAGCTTCCTACACGACGCCATGACAGTTTCAGTCATTCCCATGTTCTATTTTTAGCTGTTTACCTGTGTCCGTCGAACAAATCCATAAAATACAGGTAAAATTAAAATTCACCGTTTATGTTAATCGTGCTTATTTTCATTCATTTATGTAAAATATTTTTTGATTACTTACTATAATTCAGAGAAAAAATATTATAGTAAATAATTTTGCGATAAAGTGGTTGCCTTATGGTTACAGGTGAGACTATATTGGTGACATTAGGTTTACCTGTGTAAATGATAAGTCCCCTCGCTGACCTCATTCCCACGCAATTTAGGTTATTTATCGCTAAGGCAGGCAGTGTCAGTGCACTTTGTATATATCAAACGGCGATAATTTCGGTTGTCTTCTCAAAGTACTTTGATCTCACAAAGAGTATAAAACCAGGGATTCTATATAACATGCAATATGTATATAGAATCCCTGATAAAACATATTAGCAAATACAGGAAGAGGATCTACGGACCAAGTCAAATCTTTAGCAATTGTCTAATTACATTAATATATATATATATATATATATATATATATATATATATATATATATATTATGTCAATTCTAAAGGGCAAAATGAAATTGATAAAAAATGAAATAAATAGATCTAAAGAAAGAAAAGTCTACTACCACACACACACCCACACACCAAAGACCTATAATAATTGCACAAACACAAACACACTAAAGTTGCAGTGCCTGACGTCCGATAAATCCGTATCATTTGCTGCACGTAATATATTCAGAATCGATCAATATATCAATCGACCCACGACTATTTTATCTGGTTTGGACTGGAAGGTTAGAATTTCGCAGATATTGATATAATCCTTTAGGTAATTCATATCTCTGGACCTATTAATTGGTCTTTCAATACAGGACTTTTATTTATAGAGTATCTCCTGTTGAATATTATTGTATTTAATTAGCGACTATTGGGCTTGTACAAGATGGCTGTGAAATTTCCAGAGAACAGAAGTTATGACCATTTTGAGTAGATCTATATGTCTACAAATTTAATACAAGACAAAGAGGTTCGTATGACCACGAGCTATTAAATAAATCTAGGTATTCACATCTCTGGTTTGACATTTGTGCGGCGTTGTGCACGTGTGCACGAGATGACTGGTTCTAGTGCGAATCCAATACAGGGAACCAATCTGATTGACAGCGAAGGGACACCACTCTGAATGGCTTACACAACCTGAGAGGGGGTAAACAAGAGCGAAAAAGAAGGTACTTTTTAATGAAAATGTATTGTGTCAGTAAATAATTTGCTACTTTTAAATTTTAGAAATGAATTTGATTCTTCGTGTTCTGAATACTAGACGTTAGATTATTTTCATGTGAATAAAACTTTAGTTAAAATGACCAATCAGTACAACATTCGTCCTCTAGTATCATCGAACCAGTCCAGTTCTGTGATAGCGTATGGTTATTAAGTGGGCAGACGCAGACAATATAGAATATATAGTAAACGCAGACAAAATACACAAAGAAGGGTTTTACCTGTTGCAGACAATAGAGATAAAGAAGGTTGTTGCAGACCACAGGTTGTAAAAAGGTAGTCCTATAAATAAGCTATAGCGTATCGATTTTACAATTTTGACATTTTCTTGATACGCTATGTCTTATGGCTTGCCCTATATATTGATGTAGCAAACTCCGCGTGAATTCTAACGCACTACATTTTCTTCATCATAAGCATAAAAATCAGCAATTCACTATGAAAACACATTGAACCTATGGCAGACTTAATAATTTACCATATTAATTAAGGAAAGTGTCATACATTGACATTAAGAGGATGAAATACTTTATCAAAAACTTCACTTGCCTTTTTTTTCCATTTGTATCCTCCATTACCTACAAAGAACACCAAGTGTTCCTAATAAAATGAGTACAGTCAGGGTTAAACTGGGAACACGAATTCAGGGTAGATGAAATTGGTCTTGTAAACAATATCATGTTTAAAGTCCAAAATAAACATTTCCAATGTTGGAAACATTTATATCGTGTAGTGAGCGATATGTTAGATGATGATATATTAGTGAATGAGAATTGTCTCACTCAACATTTTAATTTACACGTTAATTTGACTATATTTATTTTGTCTAAATAGTTTTGGCTATTCCGTATATTTTACTTAACACTGATTTACACAGCAAGATGGTGGACAATTAACAACATCAATTGATGTGACAGCTACAAAAGGATTTTTTGACAATATAATGGTAATATTTCAAACTTTAATGTGATCAGTTAATATGTTTTTGTGTTTCTTTTCTATATATGAGAGTTATTTTGTCAACAGGCGCGTGATATTTAATTTAGTGTTCTGCTACATGACCTCTATGGGAAGCCATAAGACTTCGCATATCTGTTGAAAGTAAAAATGTTAAAAATCAGTCTATTGAATGTTAAAAGTGAATTATGATATGAGAATCTAGTAAAAAGGGTGTTAATTGGGGGTGTGATGTAAGGGAGACACTCAAAATCCCCTAGACTCAAAATCCCCTAGGCCAAAAATTGATAAAGTGTTCAAAATCCCCTAGATGAACATGAAGGGGTAGTCAAAATCCCCTAGATGAAAAATGAAGGGGTTGTCAAAATCCCCTAGATTCAAAATCCCCTAAGTGTTATAATGGTATTTGGAAAACTGGTTTACTTACTATAAAGAACCCATTTCCAAAGAGCAGGTGACCCTAAAATTCATTCTTTGCACAGTTATATAACCCTTTCCAACTTAGAATTTTCTGTATTGGTTAAGGTTAAATCTCAAAAAACATATTTTCACTTCAAGTTTGGAATGCTTGATCACTTCGAAGTTAAAATTGAAACTATTTCAAAAGGGCATGTAACTCTTAAATCATTTTTTGTAAATTAATACCCATTTCAGCTTTGATTTTTCTTTACTGTTTTTTTAAATGGAATTTTAGGTTAATGTTTTCCAAGTTCCTATCTAAGTAAGTACCAAAAGTAAAGGATTGAAACTTCCCAAATGTTTTGGGCTCAGTACCTTATATTACACATGTCAATTTCTGTCCAAACTTAATAAAATCAATAAAGTTAAGAATTCATGGGATTCTAGCACATTTTCAGACCCCTTCATTCCTAATTTCTACAATTAACATCCGGTCCCGTGTTCTTCATACTCAGACGTTGATCATGGCTAGCTATTGTGTTGCCTTTTGTCTGGTGTCTGCCCGTGTGTCTGGCGTCAACAATTTCCTTTAAACAACATCTCTTCCTAAACCGCTAAATCGATTTTGATCAAATTTCACAGAATTGATCTTTATGATGCCCTCTATCAAAATTGTTCAAATTGTTATGATTGGATGAAATACTAAGTAACAGGAACTAAAAAGCAATCTTTGAAAATCTTCTTCTCTAAAACTGCAGGGCCTAGAGCTTAGATATTTGGTGTATAGCATTGTCTAGTGGACCTCTATCAAGTTTGTTCAAATTATGACCCAGGGGTCAAAATTGGCCCCGTCCGAGGGGTCACTTCATTTAACATATAGGCTTATACAGGAAAATCTAGAAAAATCTTCTTGTCAGAAACCACAAGGCCTGGAATTCAGGTATTTGGTGTGAAACATGGCCTTATCTAGACATCTTCCAAGATTATTCATATTATGGCCCTGGGGTCAAAATTGGCCTCACCCCAGGGGTCACTTTATTTTATGGGAAAATCTAGAAAAAATCTTCTTATCAGAATCCACAAGGCCTTAATTTAGATATTTGGTGTGTAACATGGCCTTATAGACATCTACCAAGTTTGTTCAAATCATGGCCCTGGGGTCAAAATTGGCTCCGTCCCAGGGGTCACCTTATTTTGTAAACATAGACTTATTAGAAAAACTAGAAAAATATTCTTGTCAGAAACTAAAAGGCCAGAAGTTTAGATATTTGGTATGTAATATGGACTAGTGGACATCAACTTTGTTCACATTATGGCCCTTGGGTCAAAATTGGCCCCGCCCCAGGGGTCACTTGATTTTATATAGACTAATATTTGAGAGTCTTTAAAATATCTTGTCAGAAATAAAAAAAATCATGGGTTTAGATATTTGGTATGTAACATGGCCTTGTGGACCTGAACCAAGTTTTCAAATCTTGGCTCTTGGGTATAAATTGGTCCCACCCTAGGGGCACTTGATTTTACCATCAAAATTTTGACCAGAGGTTATGTTGTTTTTTTTGTGGAATTACAACTGTTTTGCTGTTCTTCTGCATGGATTTTATATTCAGTATGACTCTGTTATAAAAGGCGATGAAGGCAATATTTCTCAGGTGAGTATTCAAGGCCATCATTCTTCAAGCCCTCTTGTTTATATCAACACTAAAAATAGTAACAGCCAACATTATACTATCCAGCTCTCAGAAAAGTGGAGCACTCTCTTAGGACAGCTCTTGTTTATATTAATTATGACACCTCTTATTGAGATGTTTTAATAGGCTCACATTTAGAATTCTGAGACCCTGTCACTGATTGATATAACTCACATCAGACAGACATGACTTCTAGTACCTAATGGAAAAGCTGTTGTTACAGCAAGCCATTGACTGCATTATGTGTTGATTAGGTGAGAAGCCACATTGCTCAGTTTTATTAATACTGGACATTTCCTGGGTTTACAGATGTATTCAAGTTTACTTACAGGCTATCCAATAGCAGGAATGATTTTGCAACATTTTTTTTTTTTAGCAAGGTTGATTAGTTAATTCCATTAGTTAATTGTCAATATCTGGAATTAAGGTGAATGGGGTTTTCCATGTAGGTACAAACAAGGTGTCAATAAAATGTTGCTGAAAAGCTTACAGCACAACAATAATTCTATTATTACTCTTTGTAGACCTTAATTTATTTCTGATGGTAAAACTGTGTTTGTACCTACATGATCTGGGAAAACCCACTGTGTTTTTTATTCCAGAGTAAGTCTATTGAAAAACTCTAAATTCACATCAAGTAAATGTTACAGAATTTTAGGTAGACCAAAGTCTAATCTCATTAAAATCAGATTCAGTATGCTAACTTGATCTGATCACATCGTATAGAGGGTCGTCTCAGATTGACCTTTGTATAAGCCAATCAAATCGTCGGCTACAGAATCATTAAGTATATCAGGGCGAAGTAACCACAGCAATCTCACAATAGGGTAAAAAGATGTCTAAGTGGCCGTGTAGCTCATTCGGTAGAGCATTCGTGCCCTGTAAGCAAAAGGCTCCGGGTTCGAGTCCTGATCAAGCTGCACATTTTTCTCACCCTGTGACAAATGTTTTACCAAATTCAGTTTGAAACGCGATATTTAACTAGTTTAAAATCGAGCAATTGTTTATGTATATAAATTATCTAAAAGGTCAATCTAGACGTGACCCCTGATGCAATGTTGTCAGATCCTAATTGCGGATAGTAGAGGAGTGCAAATTAGGATATGATTTTTATAAGATTGACCAAAGTCAGGGGCATAGCTTGGTTTAAATAAATTTGTAGCTGAATTTGTAGGCTGATTTCTAAGGGTCTTTTTCAGGATAGAGAGGGATTAAAAAATTTGCTCTGGATTGTGAGGGGTGGGTTTTGGCATTACTTAGTAATTTAGTACAAATAAATATGTTCAGAGAATTGTTTGTAATTGCAGGTAGACAAGTAAATCCTCACACATCCATGATGTATTAACGTTCTGCTTTTTAGCTTTTTTATTTTTCTCTCTTTCCCGGAAAAATGTGTAGGCTGTGGCCTATAAGGCCTACAGGAAGCTACGCCTATGAAGCGAGTTGTTACAGTCTTGATTAAGATTGAACACATGCAGTCACCAATACAGTTAAATCAGTAAAACAGGTTTTTTTATGGAGTTAAATTATTGCCCTTTTTCTAACTTGGATTCCATGCATGGTGCTTTTATGCTTATATCTAAGTAACTTGGCATTGCAATTGTTTTAAATTTTAGAATTCATTAACATGTTCAAGGGTGTCAGGCTATCAAGGTAGATCATTTTTGGCTCTGGTTATGTTAAAAAAAGACTATGGTTAAATAGACTTTGATTTTATTTTACCAACAAGTATTTTGAATAGTCAAGCCCACTGTCTTGGACTGGACAGCTTTTGTTTGGCATTGGTAATATAACATAGTCCTGGCTAGTGTACTGTATAACGGCAGGGCCTTTTTTTCCTTCTATAATAGAAGCCTGTAATGGGTAGCTTTCCTATTGCAAATAACCTCATTTTTTCCTTATTTTGGTGAAAGAATTTTCCAAAAAATACAAAGCTGAAATTCCCAATATGTTCACATAATGATTCTTCCGAAATCTATTTCACGAGTTTAGCTAAAAAACAATGCTATTTAGCAGCGAATGAAACTGAAAGCAGGCTCTGTATTGGCTTGTTGAAATAACATGGTTCACACAGGTCTTGAAAAAGCCTTGAAGTCTGTATTGAAAAACCCTCTTAAATCACATTTTGCCTTATAAACCCTTAAAAAAAAAAATTAAAATTAACTGAAAGGCCTTGAAAAACCCTTGAATTTGAAATTACAATATTGATAATAAAAAAAAATTGTTAAAAAAATTGAGGTTCATTCCTTTGATGCCTTAGAATTCAAAGCATAAGTTGCTGTTTATAAATGCAAGTTCTTAATTTTGAATTTCAATACCTTAAAAAACCTTGAAAAACCCTTCAGAAAATTTGTATGAACCATGAACAAATATCCGTTCAGAACGACTCAGCATTGCTCTGCAATTATAAAATTGATGCAACTTTCTATTTACTGAATGTATGTAGACTGCCATTTTGTTTATTGATGTCTCTTTTAAAGTCAATCTACCTTTCTCAATTAGGCCGATAATCGTGCTTGAATTTCCCAAAATGTAAGGCTAAGGCCACTTTCCATTTGTTGGGAAAAAAAGCCCTGAACCATCCCCACCACCACAATAATACCCTCTCAGTCCCTGATTCACTTGGAGCAATTCTCACAAAATCTGTAAATGATACTTAAGATAATACTGTTAGTGAGACATTCAACACATCAAAATAGGCTCTAGATAACAATCTGTTCGACATAATTGTCTGAAGTAGACGGATTTGAATCATAGGTTCTTACTTTAATATTATCTTGATATCTGAATGATTATCAGTCTTCATTGTAATTCATCATCAGAGAGTTTAGGGAGTGGATCTCATTAATATTCAACTGTTGAGTAAAGTGTGTACATCAAGGTGTGCACATCATTTATTGTTGTCTTTCTTGAGCAACACTTTATCACAGGTACTGTTAGTTGTTTGAAAGTTTAAGATCGGACAGTGGTTAGAGTTTTGTTTGTTGAATATTGAGGTAAGTGATATCTAAAGCTCTCTCAAAAGTTTTTTTTTCTTTTGGTTTAGATTTTTTTTTTCAGTTTGGTGTGTGTGTGGGGAGGTATCAGTTAAGAAGATTTTTATACTGTATATATAGTTTCACATGTTTTAGTCTTCCAAAAGTTCCTTCCAGAACGTTTCTTAACTTTGAAATAGAAAGGCATGTTTTATACAAATATTTCAAATTAAATATAAAGTCATGTTATGGATTTGCATGTGGTTTAATGAATAATTGATGCAGGTTTTCTTCACTAGTATTTAATTCTCTACCTTTGAATATATACATACATGTATAAAGTAAGTCACTGAAACTTCCAGAATAGTGCAATACAAGTTAATGTAAGTTGATTCATCACACAGTAAGTCCAAAGATGTAAAACTCTTCTTATTAATTACTTGTAACACAAGATAAATAAGTTCATGGAACATCTAACGTGACATGACTCTCGTAGGTTAACTTTGTATAGTAGTAAACTGACCCCTGTAAATATAACCAAGCCTATGCTATTTTGTGACAGTGTGATTGTTAGTTATCTAACAACTCTTGTCTTATTAACTACATTTTCCTCCATTCATCGTTTGGGCATATCTGAATTTTTACTCTTTACGCATGTATGTAAATGCGTATCACTAGCTACGCCCCTGACATTATAGATTCTATATACTCTCTCTCTCTCTCTCTCTCTCTCTCTCTATACTTAATAGGTTTACACAGTAACTTAAATAATTATTAAGTTCACACAATAATTATTAAAGTAAGTAACTGATCAAATTATGATAATTTATTCCATAAAGATACTCTCTCTCTTGTAGAGTAATTATAATACAATATTTTTGAATAAGGGTAGAGAGAGAGTAATTATAATACAATATTTTTGAATAAGGGTATTTGGCATTTTTATTTAATATATTATCACTCAGAACTGTATCATTTTTAAATTGAAATTATTATATTTAATTTCATATTTTCATGATTACAGGCTGTCAACTGATTCCTATATTCCTATATTTTCCTATATTTTTTAAAGAAGTCCTATATTTTTGAAAACCTCCTATATTTCCTATATTTTCCTATATTTTGATTCTTTTTCCTTTATTTTTTGCACAAAAAAAATGTTGCAAGTCATAATGAAAAAAGGATAGATATATTGCTGCCTCTAGATTATAACTACAAGTCTGCAGTTCAACTTCAGAAAACTGTCCTTTTTCTGGCAGAGCATCTCAATCTTTGAAAGATGCAGTTATATACATGTGGCTTTATAATCCGTTTGGGAATCTTTGATGCAGGGTCTGCCAAACTACAAATTTTAAGACATGTCCCAGCTAGGCCTAGTTGTTAAAAGTTCTTTTGCTTTGGGGTGATGGGGCCATCTTTGACTACCAAAACCAGTCATCTGACAGATTAGTAATATGCATATAAGGCATATTCTTACTTGCACTGATAAATCTTGTTTACAGCAATCAAAAATAGGTCTAAAAGCTTCAGTAATGTTTATCCTTTAAAAATGAATGTTTGAAAATCAATAAAAAATAGTATTAGTTATTAAGGAAGAACAAAGTCAGATTGACAATAACATGAAAGTTCTGATAATTGCAATAAAATAATTATTAAATGGTCTTGGAGATACTAGAGAAATATCTGTAATGAAAAAACTGCCAAACAGTAATTCTATACACAAGGATTTTAATCTGAGTCTCTACACATCAGCAGTGGAACTTTAATTGAAGTAATCCCAGCTGTAGAATATCCTGTCAGATGGAAAATACATTTCTACATATTTTTTGTGTCACCTGCTGTAAGCAGATGTGACACATAGGGATCACCTTTCTGTTGTTTGCCTGTCTGTATGTCTGTCACACATCTTCCATTATGCTTCAGCAGGTGACACGTGTCCAAAGATAAATTTAGATTTCAGAGTATGAAAACTTTTCATGTAATAGAAAACAATGGATTTGGAATTCCTTTATTTTTCTGAATGATATTAGAAATGCTGTTCGTTTACAAATCTTACATACAACTGCTACTCTTTTTTAGGGAGATTTGCCCTTTTCATATCCTCTGGAGAAATGTACAGTTACTAATATGATATACATAATTATAAAGAAGAATAACTTGAATTCATAATTTTCTGTGGCAATAGTCTTAGATGCCTGCTTTTATAGTTATCTGAGCCACATGCAACTGAAATTCCAGCTTCATAGACCTTTTTAACTTGAAAAAGCAGCAGTACAATGAAGATTTGTGGTCAAAGGTTGTTGATACAAAGAATTCTGCAGATATATTTTCACCTAATTAAGGCATTATTGACTGGAACAAGAAGAAAATTCTTCTGGAAATCTCTAGGATACCTAATTTAGGGTCTAATTTTGATTTTTTATAGGGGGAGATCCCCCAAACCCCCCTCCCAGTCAGTGAAACTTTGAGTCTTAAAGCACCCTGTACTATTAACTTTCTGGCTGGAGCACTGCAAAAGGTGATGGGCAGTGTGTATGTTGCTCATTGAAAATTTTGTAGAAACATTTGCTTTAAGTAAAATTCAAGTTTAATGATTATAACAAGTACTGTTAAACAATTAGTATAAAGTAGATTTACACTTCAAATGCCTCCGAGTGAAGATTTTATACTGGAAAATTCCTATATTTTGTTCAATAAATGGCCTAAAACTCCTATATTTTTGAGAAAAAAAATCCTATTTTTTTCCTATATTTTGATCAAAACTCAGTTGACAGCCTGTGATTAATTTTTCATAATTACATAACCCTTACAGACAATTGTCAACTTTCTGCTGAACAAAATTTTCATTTAATTCCGACTATCTGATTTGCTTTATAAATTCTGCTGTCATCGCTATTAAGTTCCCTGCATATGGCCCATTTCTCCCGCGATTTAATCACATGACATATACTCTGATGTTGGTTTGTCGCATTTTTTATCAGTGCAAATAAACTTCTTCTCGTTTATGTTGTCCGTATCATAATAACTTTCCACTTAATGAAATGAACTTTCAACAGAAATTGAAATATCACATACACAATAAGAGCTGCACACAACATAATGAGGAATGTATATAATGTTTTGGGGAATATACACAACACACTACAAAATATATGAAACATAACAAAGATTGTATAATTATATCATATGATAATTAAGAATGACAAAGATTGTATAATTATATCATATGATAATAAAGAATGTACACAACAAAGTAAAGGACACACATGACATAATAAAGCATGTATAATAATGATTGCACCCACTAGAACAAAGATGCTCAACATAAGACAGTTCTGACATTCCATAACAAAGCCTGGAGTTAAGATGTTTACTAGTGGACCTCAACCAAGTCTGTTTATTAGGTGTCAAAATTGACCCCATCCCAGGGGTCACTTGATTTTTATAGACTAATCAGAGCTATGACCTTCAAAATTTGGTGGCAGGTACAGTTTTTGTGTTGAAATTAGATGATCTTGCTGTACTTCTGCATAGATTATGTATTCAGTATTACACATAATACAATAATTTGCAATGAAGGCAATGTTTCTCAGGTGAGGGATTAGGGCTATCTTGGCCCTCTTGTTTTCTTATATCTCAAAAAATATTAGAGATAGATGAGCACAATATTGTACTGTAAAATTTTACATATTTTCAGCTTACAGATATTTTGAAGTTTGGTCAAGTTTGGTCAATTTACTAAGATACTAACCTTAAACGAAATTCACATGATCTTTTTTTTCATTCATGTACAGAACGCACCAGATTAGCTATTCAGGCTCTTAGGAGTCTTAGGTGTTGATATTTATTGTTGTTTTGACTCTCATCAAAAGTATTGATCAAATAATTGCCTTGTTTGCAGCGTGAAGAGGGGCGGGAGTTTTTAGTTTTCTGTTTGCCAGTAGGGGACTTATTATTGCCTAAGCAATTCTTTCAGAATGCTCGTTTCTTTTAGCTTCATCTGAACAATGAATTTTGATTAAATAATACAATCATTTTAGAACCTTAATCATGAAGGAAAGTCTGACAAAACAGTGATGTTAAGACTTTAAGACAAATCAACAGCTTAGGAAGTTGTTCACATAATAACAAAGGAACTGGTGGTTAATGGTAGCTTGTGTCAAATAAAACACCAATCCCCTAAAAATGCAACAACAGAGACATTGTGGCACTGTACTTGAAATGATTTGAGTTTGAAACATATGTGCTGAATTCATTTATATTTTTTTAAAACAGAGCTGCATTCTTACATTCATTAAAAACATTTTGTAGACAAGAATACCAATTTTCATTCATCATAAATTTTTCATGACGTATGAAAGAGATTGTAATATACTATGTTTCCTTTTACTAATTTTTTATGCCCCTCTTCGAAAACGATGGGGTCCGTTCGGTAAAACACTTCATTTCTGATCAGTAACTGGAGAACGCTTGGGCCCAATTTCCTCAAACTTCATAGTGTGTTTGGTCGTGACCAGTAGATGACTCCTATTGATTTTGGGGTCAATTGGTCCAAGGTCAAGGTCACAGTGACCTCCAATGTGAAAATAATCAACAACTCTTGTTAGCTTTCTTGAGCACGTGCTCAAGGTAAGCTTTTGTGATTGCCCTTCATCCAGTGTCTGTCGTCAACAATTTTGCTTGTTAACACTCTATAGGCCATATTTTTAGGCCATTCTTCATAAAACTGGTCAGAATGTTTGTCTCCATAAAATCTTGGACATGTCCAAAATTGGGTCATGTGGGGTCAAAAAATAGGTCACGAGGTCAAATCTTATAAAAACACACTCATATGTTAACACTCTAGAGGCCATATTTTTGGCCCAAACTTCATGAAACTTGGTCAAAATGTTTTTCTCCATAAAATCTTGGACAAGTTTGAATTTGGGTCATGTGGAGTCAAAAAGTAGGTCATGAGGTCATATCTTAGTAAAACCTTATTAACACTCTAGAGGCCACAATTTTGGCCCAATCTTTATGAAACTTGGTCAGAATGTTTGTCTCCATAAAATCTTGGACAAGTCCAGATTTGGGTCATGTGGGGTCAAAAAGTAGGTCATAAGGTCAAATTTTAGAAAAACATTGTTAACGCTCTAGAGGCCATATTTTTAGGCCAATCTTCATGAAACTTGGTTTGAATGTTTGTTTCTATAAAATCTTGGACAAGTTCAAAATTGGGTCATGTGTGGTCAAAAAGTTGATCATGAGGTCAAATATTAGAAAAACCTTTTTAATACTCAAGAGGCCACATTTTTGGCCATATCTTCTTGAAACTTGGTCAGAATGTCTGTTTCCATAATATTTTGGACAAGTTCGAAGTTGGGTCATGTGAGGTCAAAAAGTAGGTCAATATTAAAAATCCAACATATGTTGCTCATTTATGATCAGGTGAGCGATTCAGGGCCATCATGGCCCTCTTGTTACTTTATTACTTTGGGTCAGGCTTATCAGTTTAAGGTCACACATACAAACTCACATGTCCCATAGGTAATTAGTATCCAAATGGATAGTAAACCAGAGGTTGTCCTTCAGTAACTAACTTCCTTCTCTGTGACACTTGGTCAAACAATTTAGTCACACATAATTATACCCCAAAAATATACATAATGATTTCCTCTTCTAATTGTTAAGTTGAGTTAATCACCTTAGGCTTTGATCCTTTGATGTGTGGATATGAACACCAGCCTAGTACAGGTATGTATAATCTGGGTTGCAAAAGAGGGTCACTTTGTGATCTCTGAGAATTAAATAGTTAAAACGTCGACAGGTTTCTGTTTTACAGGTATGTTAAGTTTACAAACTGATCATTATACTTTGGGTGCCTGGATAGCATAGTGGTAACATTACTTCGCTTCTCATAATAACCACATACACCAACACCCAAGCCATTGAGAGTGATTAATATAAGTTGTGAGAACTTGTTTCATAATCAATGTAAAATAAATAAAGCTTACATGTACACTTTTACTTTGCTTTTACTTTTGAAAGTACTTGTATTTGGTAAACTTGGCTACTTCTGTAAATGGTTCGCTTAGTTTGAATCATGATTAAACATTTTTATTGTTTAGACATTCAAGTTATCACATAGTTTAAGCAAGTGTTCTATTATTTCCTGGAGACAGCCTAGAGAGAGAGAGAGAGAGATTTATTATATTAAAGACATTTCCCATTTTTCTCCTTC
Organism: Solen grandis; assembly: GCA_021229015.1. Lineage (NCBI taxonomy): Eukaryota > Metazoa > Mollusca > Bivalvia > Adapedonta > Solenidae > Solen > Solen grandis. Next base: position 47,843 of record JAIFHC010000525.1, read on the forward strand.
TGTCTGTCTGTACCCTATTTCTAATTAGATAATTTGTGTAAGAGTTACTTAAATAGATTGTACCTCGTCATGCTGTACTTCTATTCAAAATGTTTATGATCATTATACTTAAGAAGTATCAGAATAGTTGATATTATTCAGTTGTTTCTACTATTCTTTCTTCTTTCTATCTAGATGTTTTCATTTAGTGAAATGGTGTGAATGCTTACTTTATCACATTACTAAATGATAGGTTACTAAATATACTTAAATGACATATTACACATTGTGACTTAAATGGTTAAAATGTCAACGGATCTCTGTTCTACATTAATTCCCCTAAAACACTAAAGAACGACAAATCCATTCACATGTGTTGAACAGTAAGTGAAGCCTATAGTCTTTTTACCCTATGTTGTTTAAAGAATCAACAATCCATGTCCTATTAGCAAATGAAAGCAATGCTTAAAGAATTGATAACATCATATAATTATTATGGAATATTTATACAGTGCAGCTCCATTATAATTATTTCTTTGGTGTCCAAATCTAGATATAGAGCAGCTTTTTTATAATTCTTTATTTGGAGTACAGTTCTAGATGTAGGTCAGGTCTGTTATAATGCTCTCAGTTCCAAATATAGTGCAGCTCCATTACAATGTTTTATGTGGTCCCCAAGTCTAGATACACTGCAGCTCCATTATATTTATTTGGTAATCCAATTAGATACCATGTCAGTATAATTGATTTAAAATGTGCTTTAATTATACTAACATCCTAAAATTTGACTATCCATTGGCTACTCTTGGATAATAGGTAATCAATGGTTGACATGGTCTATACAAAATAACCAATAGTTTTTTTTTTTGTAATACTGTTTGTGAGCAGTTGAGCCAGACATAAGATACAATGTAATATGTCAACATTTGATGATGATAGTATTATATTACACATTAAAGATGATAATTTTATATATATAATAATATTTAATTATAATGAAGATTAAATTATATCATACACCATAGAAGATAACATATTATCATTATTATGATCATTAAATTATATCACACACCCATAGATGACAATTTGTTATTATCATGATGATAAAATGATATACATGTACTCCATTGAAGATACTATTTTATCATTATCATGATATACATCATGATACGCACACCATAGATTATGTTATCATTATCTGTCATGAAGAGTGTATTGTCAGAATGATTTTACCAGGGAGATGCCAACAAAAGAGGAATGTATAGAGGTGTGGCGCAATGCAGACACCGTGTGTTTTGATGTGGACTCGTCCCTGCTGAAAGATGAAGGACTGGACGAGCTTGCGGAGTTCTGTGGGGCTGGAGCGCAAGTCAAGGAACTGTAAGTTGTACGGTGTACATTTTTTCTGTAGAAATGTTGGGGACTTCATTGTTAAGAAATAAGCTGATCATTTTACATTGAGATATGCTTTCCTCACCTTTTTATTAGCTCACCTGAGCACAGCTCAGGTGAGCTTTTGGGATACTTGATTGTCCGTCGTCCGTCGTCAGGCGTCCGTCAAAAATTTTGATGTTTACACACAAGAGGCCACAATTTTGATCCAATCTTCCTCAAACTTGGTCAGAATGTTTGTCTTGATGATATCTTGAACCCTTTAAAAGGGGGATCAAAAAGTAGGTCAGTAGGTCAAATCTTAGAAAAATCTTGTTTACACACTAGAGGCCACAATTTTGATCCAATCTTCCTCAAACTTGGTCAGAATGTTTGTCTTGATGATATCTTGAACCCTTTCGAAAATGGGTCAGGTTGGATCAAAAAGTAGGTCAGTAGGTCAAATCTTAGAAAAATCTTGTTTACACACTAGAGGCCACAATTTTATCCAATCTTCCTCAAACTTGGTCAGAATGTTTGTCTTGATGATATCTTGAACCCTTTCGAAAATGGGTCAGGTTGGATCAAAAAGTAGGTCAGTAGGTCAAATCTTAGAAAAATCTTGTTTACACACTAGAGGCCACAATTTTATAATTCCAAACTGAGGGCAACATTTTTGGTCCAATCATCCTCAAACTTTGGCAGAATGTTTGTCATGATGATATCTTTTGTGGATGGGGTCAGAAAATTCCTGAACATTGTTTCACCTCATCATCTTAATTCTAAAGCAATCTGTTTTGTACAGGCA
>JAIFHC010000526.1:0-50000 GCA_021229015.1 Solen grandis
CGTGGCCGAGTGGTAACAGTGTTCACCCCGGAATCTGAAGGTCGTGGGTAAGATCCACGGCCGAGACATACAAAGTCGAAAAAAAAGTACTGGCACCATTGCTTGGCTCTCAACATATATACAGGATAGTTGAAAGACTGGTTTAATGTGACTGGGTGTGGTATCATGCCACATGTCTACGGCGTGATACTGCAGTGTGGCAGCACTATATCTGTATCAAATACTGTAGACACAGTCTCCAAGTTCAACCAATATAAACAAATAAATCTGTATACTGGTTTGACCTTTCACTGATAGAGGGTCATGGATTCGAGTCCTGGCTACCGACTGCGTCTCTGTGAGAAAGTTGGCAGTTTCTTACGGGGAGGGGTCTAGTACTGGTCCTTCCCAGAAACGATAGTAAGTTATATTGTCCGCCTGATTTAACTGAATAGATCGATGTTTTGTCAATTTTATCGGAAGAAGTTAATATAAAAGATTATCGTTTGTTTAATCAAGAAACTATTCTATTGACACTCACCCGACATTTGAAGGCTTGACATATCTACTGCATGTATATATAACGATTTGAAACATATGCAAAACACCGATGCTCAATCAACATTTCCTTTATTTATATATACATAAAACCTATTATAGTCGGTAACAGCAGATGTAAAACTACAGATGTTAATTTCTACAAAGTTCACACAAACACGATGTTAAATGTATCATGAATCAAACTGTATAATCATTGATATTCGTGGAGGGACTTATATAATGTAAAATCATTAATTTTCGTTGACATTTAATTTCGTTGATTATGTACTCAAGGTAATTTCGTGGGTACATTTTTTCGTGGATCTATATTCTAGAAAACGTGAGGTCTATATAAATGAGAACGGTCTTCGTGTGGATTATATTCATGAATAAAACCCTCCACGAAATCGTCGAAAATTAGTGCTCCACGAAAATTAATGATCAACATATTGAAGAATATTTATCCCTAGATAAACATTTCATGTAGCAGAATTCAAGTTTGAACAACGGCCAGTGACTGGATTCCCAGAAATAAGCAACTTCCACATAAAGGCTAACTTAAAGTTTCAATGAGTGGCCTTTGTTCACAGGATTTCCCCACAAATGTACAAAATATATACAAACATTCAATCATTACAGCCATCTCTCCCTCTCTCTCTCTCTCTGAATTTAGACAAACTGGTAAGCCATATTGAAGTAAAGGTCAATAAGACATTCGAAATGTATTTGATATTTCTACTTCATACATGCAAAATACATGAATATACAAAGGCAAACACACAAAATGGAAAACACAAAAACAACTGTGCCTGTTTTATAATTATCCATTGAGTAAATGTTCATGCATATATTCGTAATGAACACTTAGTCAATTATTTTGGTGGGCATAAATAAAGGACATGAACGGATCTGTCATTGTGATGTCTAGATTTATTTCGTTTGCACAGGTAGATCTGACCAGGGTGTCTTTAAAATCATTATTTTCGTTGATACTAAATTTCGAGGATTCTGTATAACCTTTGTTACATAGAAGGCTATTAATGGACTTATGTTCAAGAAAAAATAGGATCTGTTCAATGAACTATTTTCATGGGGATGAATCTTCGCGGATAGAAATTCAGGAAATCGACGAAAATAAATCACCCATCAATATGAATAAAGGTATACGGAATAATAAAAATAAGTAATGACACGCATTATATATACTATATTATCTAATGAAATACTTATAACGCTGACTCCAGATGCAATGTATCTGACAGCAGTACGCTCAGTAACATTATCTCATCACCTTGACAACCAGTCCTGGAACTACCCTGATACTGAGCACCAGGCAAAGAAGACATACCAGAACCATTTTAACGATGGTATGTCCTGACCGGAGATTGAACCCACGACTCCGGCCTTCGTGATAATAGATTACTGCGCATCTGAACTTAACGCCGTGCATTATTCTGCAATATAGCACTCGAAAAGATTTTTTAAAATATAATATGTGATTATTGAATTATTGAACAAATTAAAATATATGACATTTAAAAGAATGGAAAAACTGTCAGCAAATATGCGACAAAAATAAATCGCTAATAGATAATTATTGCTCAGTTCGTCAAGAAGGAGAGAACACACCTTGTTCCTGTTACCATGGAAACAGCTCATTCACTCCAAAATGAACTCGGTGACTTTTTTCAATGTTCTGATCAAGGAACCTTTATGGAATACTTACTCGGTGACTTATTTTCTTTTTCCATTTTCGATTTCAGCACATTTTGCTACATATAATATGTGAAAATAAAAGGTAAAAATAAAGATATATATTCACGTATATAAACAGTTGAAGTTTTAGATACTATAATATGCTATTAAATAGGAAAACGAGTACCCAAGTTTATCATCATGATTTGAAAATACATGGATGTTTTGTACGGAATAATTGTGTAACCTCGAGTCGAGTTGAGCTAAAAATAGATTATACGACAAATAAAGACACGAAGATCACGTGGAAAACATGAAACACGATTTGCTGAAACCAAACCATTCAAAATACGTGTGAATTATCTTACAATCTTAAATATGGAGTGGAATTTATGTTAAGCAGATACATTTCTTGTTTGTTGACAAGCTAGCCCTACAACCAAGCGGTCCCCGGTTCGAGTTCCGGCCTGACTCTCAAATACTCGCACCATGTAATAAGAGTGTCTGACTTGATATATTTGAAACACTACTTCAAGGTTGTCATGGTGATATAACTCCTGATAAAACAGTCGACATATTACTTCTTCATTACTTCTTCAGCCTGAACACCTTACCAGCAGGTTTACTAAACATTCCTACAAACAACGCCCCATCAGTGTCCCGGTATGAGAGACACCACGGGTCTACTACCCCATCACTGTGACTGACCAGTATGGAGTGGTGAGTACCGAGCTTATCTACACGATGAATGTTGTGAGACCACCGCCCACTTACAAGTATGTTGTCCTGACTGTCTACGTGAATGTCTCCAGGACAAGATAAATCCTTGTGTTTATACTTATAGACCAAATCACCATTTTGTGTCAGACATGTTACGGTGTGGGTTTCCCAGTCTGTTACATAAACACGGTCACTATAGCGACTGACACGTACATAGTGTGGGCCTGTAAACATGTACCGTCCTTGTACCAGCCCGAGTCTCCTCTGTATCTGTCCATCCATCGTCATCACCAGTACTTCTCCATTACCCGGCTCGTCGTGACACGTGACGTACATCATGCCGCCATGACAGTCTATACCCCAACATTTCCTGTCTACTCTCAATGATTTTCCGAGTCTCAGCCGCGGCTGTACAGAGACAAACTGAATCTTCTGTTGATATGGTAACGTGACGACAACCTCTGTATCAGCTACTGTACAGACGTCACGTGGTTCTGATGGTAGATCTACATTCTCCTTAGAGGCGAAGGTGGGGCTATACAGATGTAACTTATTGTTATAAAAGTCACACAAAACAAGATCACCATTGGGGAGAAATGTTGAACCAGTTATCAAATCTGTGTTAATGTTGATGTCTTGTTTACTAGAAACTGTCATTTCAAGTATATTCCCTCCGCTGGATACATCAGTGCTTTGAAAGTTTGTAATCACGTGACCGAGCTCAGTCACCTGCTGTAAGAGATCCTCTATGCCTTTGTTGGGTTGGAAAGTCAGCTGACATGATATGGTTGCTTCCGACTCTACTTCTGTTACAATCTTCTATATTTCCTCGACTTTACCAGATGATTTTTTCAGTCCGATAAACATAATTTCTTTATTCATTGAGGCCTGACAGTCTTGCATTTCCTTGATACTTTCGTCAACTTGCTTCAGAATATTTTCACATGCAGTCACGTGATCTTTCAAATCTGATTCCTTGGCCTGTTTAGCGTCTTCAATTGCCTTGCAAGCCTTTTTCTCAAGATCATCAATTGTTTCATTTATTCTCCTCCTAAGTTCTTTGACATCACTGACAGACTGTTTTGCCTGTTTGATCACCATAGCAGCATCTTTTCCCCGGGATGATCGTAATGTCTCAACATTGTATTTAATTTCCTTCATTCTCATCACCATCTTATCAAATTGACTTTTATTCAGCTGGCTGCTTTTTTCTCTTAGCGAGGTCCTTTTACATTTCCGGTGTTTCAATGTAATACAAACGTCACATAACAACGTTTTGTGACCCTCGCAGAAGCTTGTGAGTAGGTTGCTCTTGTGATCATCACAGTAGGGCGGAGTGTAAGCGTCCGAACTTGTCTCTATGGAATCCCTGGTCGCCATGCTGTCGGGGAAAATAAAAACAATTAAAGAAAGACAACTCTTATATTCTTTTAGAATACACTGAATCATCCAAGAAGATTTATATCCCTTGCTATACCGGTAAGACAAATGTAGGATTTATTGTCAGGCTTAATGCCATATTCGCCGTTTTTACTTGACTTGACTTGATTATTTGAGTTTACCGTCGCTTCGCCAGTATTTAAGTCATATAGCGACGTCCAACTAATGACTGGTGGAGGAAGACCCCGAATGGAAGGCTTCCTCACATGAAAATCCGAACGACCCTGCCGGGATTCGAACCCATGCGGTGAGGGGCTGAGTGAGTGTTAAAGTCAGTGACTTTAACCTCTCGGCAACGGAGGCCCCGTTTTTACCTTGGAGAGTAAAGAAAAACCATGGACTTCAAATAGCAAGTTAGGGACAATATTTTAAGAAAGGGAATACACCTATGGATAGACAAAATTGTAGTGAACAATTCAAAAAAAATAATGGCGTTCAGTTCAGTTGCACGTCTCAACAGTTCTGTATACATGAAGTATTCTATGGGACAACGAAAGGCGGAATTTGATAAAAGTGGTCGCCATCTTTAGCTCTGCTATACATGCAAGTTACTTCTTTTAATCAAACAATTATTTTTACAGAATATTCAAAACAAATGTATTCATTTGAAAATGATTGAAAACAAATTCCTAAAACGTACACAAATCTCTCTCAACGATTCCTTAGGAACACCGGTATTTTGTGCCTTGTCACGTCATACAATTGTCCTCACCCCTGTTGAGATAAAAAAACAATCCCATTAAAATATTTAGTCATACATACTGAAAAACACGCATAGGGTCTACGTTGATAGCTGTGTTGACAGTATTTTAGTCTGTTGGAACATCTGCCTATATGATACATATGTAGTGCTGCCTCACTGGATATCATGAAGAAGGCAAGTGGCATGATACCACGACCAGCAGAGTTGCATGTATATTTAAGTGAAAAACAAAAGGGATGCATATAATCTTTATTAGAAAAAAAAGTAGATTAAAGAGATATGTATGTTAAGAAATGATATTACCACGATAAGTACTTTGGTGTTGTTGTTGAGGTGGTGTTTTTTTCTTTCTTTCTTTACTTTTTTTTGCTGTTCTTATTTGTTCAGTGATATTCTTTTTTCATCAGTGATTAATCTAAATAAAATCCCTGTTATGAAACCTTGGACTCACATGTTTGAAATTATGAGTCCCCAAGCTAAGTCAATGAGATTCAGGACAAAAAACAACAACATTAAACTACAACAACAACCCCCCAAAAAATAAAAAAGACAAAAATATTTTTAATTAAAAATATGAAAAAGAAATGCTAAAGGAAGATGTAGGAAATATGTTTTCTTTCTTACATTATAATTGAGGCCAGTACGAAAAATATTACTCGAGCTGGATTTCAATCATTAAAACACGATGACCCAAATGACAGACTAAAAGACATTGAGACAGAAAAAATACCCATTTTGACATTGAGTCGTCAATCCTTGATTTTCTGCTCTGGGAAGTAAATCCATTGTTTTATATTCTTTATTTAATCGCTTCCATTCATTTTGCCATTATGCTCATTCCGGGGCCAATTCATTTACGTCTTTTTTTTAAAGACTCCCATTTAAATTTTACCCATAAAATTTTATGGTTGTATCTCAGTCATTCATTTCTATCTAATTTTATTGCCGTAATCAGTACTTTTCACTAATTTGATAAACTTAATGCACGATTATTATTAACTCAAACATGGCGCATCTCGGTCAAGAATTGGTGACGCGTGGGTGCTGTGTTAAAACATTGGCTGATATGTCAATCAAATGCAGTTGGAGAATATTCACACTCGTGTGTATATCGGTGTATGTAAACGCGAGTCGCAGTAGTAATTATGACATTTCGGCAAAATCAAAGCATGTTGCTCATCGACGGCCTGATATTAGAGCTAGTCGCGCGCACTTGAGGAAAAAACCCATAGAATATTAACCATTATGAAATTAAAACGATTAAACCGTGCATACAAATCATTAACCGTGATATTTCGGGTTTCAATGTATCAAATTTGCATGCGTCCGACGGGACACACATATTTTGAAATTGTGCGTCTTCTCGATATTTATTTGTCTCAGATTATGGGCTCACACTTAGATTAATCATTGTTTTATTATTATTTACTTATCATAATGTATGATTTATATATACAAGACTCATATGGAAAGGACGTTTTATTCGACTTATGTTTTGGAAAAAATCAACTATTAATATATTTGAATGAAATTAATTTGGGCATCTATAAAGATAAGAAGAATAAAGTCTGACAAAATTGGATGTCAATTTTCACTTAGGACAGTTATCAGTTTTTGTTGCTGTTGTGTATTGAGTTAAAATCTAAAACATTAAAAAAGTAAATTTTCTTCCAAAATAAATCACTGAACTGTTTGAGGCCTACTGATTTTAATTACTTTGTAATCATTAAATTATTATTTTCATTATTATTATTATTATTTTGTTGTTATTATTATTAGTTTATTTCACTTCTCAACGATCATTTGTACGGAAGTCATTTACTGTTCCCGGTGGCCGAGTGGTTAGAGCGTCCGCCTTGGGAGCGGAAGTCGTGGGTTCGATCACCGACCGCGACATTCCAAAGTCGTTAAAAATGATACTGGTATAGCACCCTTGCATGGCGCTCAGCATATAAGGGAAGTTCTAGGACTGGTTGGCCCGGTGTCAGAATATTGTGAATGGATGTGGTATCATGCCACGTGATACTGCAGTGTGGCAGCACTATATCTGTTTCAAGTAGGCATCGTTTCCAAATCACTGAAATACTGTCGGTGGGACGCTAAATCCGGGAGTCATTTAGAGCCATACTTGATAAAAATTTTTATCTGATAGTGAAATTCATCCTTGATGGTTATAATGTAACATGCCCATTTACCCCCCCCCCCCCCCCCCCCTGTAGAGGGTTTTACCCCCTAAATTGCCAAAAAAACTGTAGGGACTCTCTATATGAATGGATACAAAGGTAAGAAAAAAGCAATGTTCATATCCCAAGTTACAAAACTCGGACGATAATTAAATGGACACTATGCTTTGATGGTTCTTATATTTAGATGTATAGACTTGTCTTTACATGTTCACAATTCTCCTGACAGATTCATTTTGAATTCACTGTCGAGAATTCAAGACGTCCTTTTGAAATAATATTTTTACTGTCGATGGTTTTTGAAAGTTTTTTTTTTCAATTTGTTTTTAATTACCATTGACAATTTATGAAATTGATAGGGAATGCATTAATATATTAAGAAATATACATAATTTAAAGATGAGGGATTGTCTTTCAATAGCTTCTTACACTGGAGAGAACTGGATACTGACTCTATGATACTTGCACAACGTGATTCGATTCTATCCAAGGATCAATTTGACAATGTTTAGAAAACAAGGATAGAGTGCTGTACCTTTCGTTTAAAAATATGTTTAGCCAATCAGCATAATCGTTAAGTTCATAGCTGGCAAAGCGAGCGAGAATAATAGCTCACCCTACGGTATCATGTAGAATTCTATTTCGATCAACATTTCAGAGCACTTTGGATTTTTTTCGTCTCAGCCGACCATCGAATGGGCCAGCGCCATCTTGTTCATAAACTTAAAACTCGTTAATTTAATTCGGTAAAAAAGCGTCTAATTGTACTGGACCCAGTCCATTCTCAGACGTTCGTATGATCCATTCTTTGTTATTGTTGTTGTTAATCTTTGATTTATTTTTTAACATTATAAGTGTGCTTCATTTTATGATAATTGATTTACAAAAGATAATTATAATCCCTTTAAGCTTGAAAAATAGATTCTGAATCAATTAAAAAATATAACTTGTAGGGACGCCATTTTTCAATCGCACGTTTTGGAACGTTTCTGACTTTTGACACTGATTTAACACACGGTTCTGCTTTTCATCAAGTTGGAATATCACTAAACACTTAAACTTTCTCAGAAAATAATAACTATATAAAAAAGAAATAATGATTATCTCGACCTTTCCAACAATTCTGTCTGAAATCAAATGCGTACTGAAATAACTCTAAAAATATCTGTTATTTTGAATATACATAAAAATAAAACTAACACGCGCTACGTCATTGATATGCAACATAGGTATCGATATAAGTAGATACAACTGAGGGTGTAAACGGGGGAGCTTGTTAAACTACAGTGATAGAACGTACCTAGCTCTTTGTGTTTCAGAACACACTCTTGTTTAAATACAATATATATATATATATATATATATATATATATATATATAACACAAATTTTAGTTTTGAATAATTTTCAAATACTCTCTCTCTCTCTCTCTCTGCAAATGCCGGCGTGTAATGCGTAAAGGGAAAAAGTTCCTCCTTTCCTCCGACAAAAGTAAGAAGTAAAATGCATGCACGGGCACACTTTATAATGAGTTTAAATTTTAGTTTTTTGGCAGAAATGTTACCATTGGCCTAATATATCGGGATTTGAGTTTCCTAGGAAGGCCTCGTATAAAGTTTTTGTTGTTGTTGTTGTTGTTTTATTTTATTTTTTGTAAACTATTTAAGTTACCTTCTATACATTTTTTTTTTTATAATTTTGTTGTTTCGATGGCATATATTATTTTTCCCCGTGAGATATTTTTTCTGTATTATGCTGTTCATTTGTATTCATACACAACAAGGTTTATTTTCACTATTTGTACATATTGTACAACCTGTACTGAACCAGGGCAATGCCAGGTTTGAAATAAATTACATATAAACATAATATTAATCATACAGAAACAAAGATATAGAGGCAGGATTATATTTATGGACACCAACAATTGACACGGAATTATTAGTTTACAATTCCTTGTTTTGAGTTAAACAAATGATAATGATAAAATAAATAGTCAGGATGTCTTGCCCGGTAACGAAGATTCTTTCTTTTTTTCTTTATTTATTTCCTAAGCAATTTGCTTGATTTTTATTGTTATTTATAGAATGTAATATTTTCTAGTTGTCAGGTTAATGTAGTGGTAAGCGCACCGGCTTCTCACCTATGCGGTCCGGGTTCGATTCCAGCCCAGGGTAATATGTGGGAAGGTTGGGTGGACACCAGATTAGACAGTTGGGTTTTCCCCGGGTTGTCCGGTTTCCTCTACATGACCACTATACGAAACCATCTATGTTGCTTACGCCATAAAAAGGCAAAGCACTTGTAACACGGACGAGTCCTGATCTATTCACCGAGTCCTGAACTATTCACCAATTTTAAAGGTAGTGAATATGAAAACGATTTTTAAGTAGGTGTGAGTAATAAAATACCTTGTTTGTGTAGCCTGATAAAATTTAGTAGATCTATGGTAGTCATAAAATATGATATTAGTTCTATATTCCTATGTCATAAGGCATGAGTCATAACACATAATTAAAAAAAGGGAAAAAAGAAAAATAAATAAAGAAGGAGATAATTGAAAGAAACTGGTCTTGGTAGAGTCTTGGTTCTTAGTCACTGCATTTATCCTTGTCGCATTCTATATATATATATATAATATATATATATATATATATATATATATATACTGTATATATATATATTACAGTTTTCAAGTAAAATGTAAAAGTTTCATATAAACCAACCAACCAATCAAAACAAACTCATTTCAAATGTCATCCTGTTTGCCACCATTAAATCTCTGATTGAAAACTTTTGTCTGTCACCAGTAATATAGTTTTATCAAAAAAAAAATATCAAAAAAGCGAAAACCGAGATGCCGCTTGCGGTTCTAGTTAATATTAGTTCTCAGTGTGATCATCATTTGATTATCTGTTCTACTGTCTGCACTTTCCGGAATTTGGTAATTGAATTTCATCGATATAAAACAGCTACAGTAATATCGTCTAGATTTCAGAATTAAGAAATTTCGTTAATTTGAAAACAGGAGTGGAATGTCGGGGCCAAGTAAGGTGTCCGTTTTTCAGAAGTTTCAGGATTTGATATTGTCCGGAATACGGAACTGTATATCAAAGTGTACCAGTCCTCTAAAGCTTGAGGATTTTTCTTTTCTGTCAATTTCCATTTTGGATTCCGTTAACAAAAGAAAATCAAACTCTAAAAGTATTGAACGCGAACAGCAAATTATGTCCCTTTATTCTGTGTTCAACGGCCCACCCACAGTATTTCAATCATTTGGAGACTGTCTACTTGAGACAGATAATATATAATGTTACCGCATTGCAGTATCACTACGTAGACATGTGGCACGTGGCAGACTTTGGTATGTCACGGCCGGGAATCGAACCAATGAACTCCCCATTTATCCTCAAACCACTTGGCAGCCGGGACTGGTAGGTGCGTGTGTGTTTGCGTTTTATATCATTTTTAGACGGCGATAGCCGTCTAATGCTGAAGAACGAAATCAGGCCTTGCTAATTTGCATATTTTCCACAACATTTTTAACTGTACCTCTCCGCGCTTAGTGCGGATCCATGCAATGCGATTCTGCACTGACGAATACGAATGGAGTATGCTACATAGACGTTTAAATCATTACCGTAACCGCTTTTAGTGTGTTATTGTTTGTTAACATGTTTTCTTTTGCCATTATTTTGCACTGGAAGCATCAATTGTAAGCGTGAAAAAAATATCCGTGACATTTCTTAACCAGAACAGCAACCCATCTTACGAACATGAAGATCTACTCCTGTAAAAAGAAAAAGTAGTGCTCCGTATGTATGTAATTGACCTAAAGTAGTCCACACAATATTTTGCATGATGGCGAGTTAGGTTCCTCCCAGGGCATTTCTTAACTTTGAAATAGATAGGCAAACATTCTAGTATCTTAAATAAATAATCAAATACCTGGTCAATTTCTACACATGCAAAACAACAGATAGAATTCGCTAGCACTAGAGAAAGAGAATGACCTACTTAGGTATGCAGCTCTTTATGAATGAAAGGTTCATGATCTTTACTCCGGATTATTATGTTACAAACAGAACTTCTGTAGCAACAGCGGATGGAGTTTTTGTCGTCATGTGACTGCTTCAATAACTTCAGAAACTCTGGGTTTAGAATGTTAATCCCGTCGCCGTCTCGCAGCGCATTGTGCGCTTTGATTATAATCTGTGTCGGGCTGTCATTATATACATATATAGTCTATATACATATATACGTCTACTGTTTAATATAAATGTTATACTTGTTCGCTATCATCATTCTAGCAAACACTTTATTATTATTATTATTATTATTTTCGTAAACGATTACCGATCGTCTAGATCCTCTATATGTCACTCAAAATAAGAATAAGTAAAGACAAAACACATTTAACTTCTTAATCAGCTTACATTGTCAATCACAAGTTAAACAATTTATCTACAGGTTAGAGGGCCCGCGAGTAGGGGAGGTCATTGGTACAAATCGCAACTGCGACGCGACATACCAAAATCGTTAAAATAGTATTGGTTAGAATTCAGAACATACGTAACGCTGCTTTTCAAGAATTGGGAAGATTGTAAATTCCGGGACCTGTACCTAAATCCCGTGCCTAAATAAATTATCTATTTTGTTTTTTTTTTTTTTTTTTTTTTTTTTTTTTTTTTGTTTTTTAGATTTTTTTGTTACTATTGTCCTTTTTTATGATGATGATGATGATGATGATGATGATGATGATAAATTGTATCTTTACTTATCTATGCATTACTTCATTGATCATATGGCAACTCCAATCATCTTCATACAACATCTCTACTATATTTAAAGTAACATTTTTCTGTGCTATTTGTTCTAAATTTCTGAATAATTTGATACTTTTTTAATCAGCAATTCCTCCATATTTTTTTTCAGATTTAATAAATAAAGATATTTAAAAAAAAGAAGATATTTATGGATATTAGTCCTAAAGCAACCTTGATTTACATTTTTTTTTTTCAAAGCACACTTTAGAAATCTCTAAACCAAACGGCCTACGGCTGAGGATATATGGCAAAATGAAACTACAAGTACTTAGACCAGCTGTTTGTAAATGATACTTATATAATATCAACATATTCTGAAATGACAAAAACATGCTCGGCGTCTTTGATGATTTGCATCAAAATTAGTCTTGTATCCTACTAAAGAGCAGGTCGTGATAGAGAGGCGTATCAATCTATTAATATAAACACAATTTTATCAACATACAAGTTCTTCAAGGCTCGTCAGCTAAAGATGAAATACCCAAGTCTATATATTTCACGCAAGCTATCCCATGGAACCCGCTCAACAGGTGAGTTAGTACAACGATGAGACTGTGGTTGCAGGTCAAATATTTAAATCAAGCAATCCGACATATTGTCTTAACTGTATAGTTCAGCAAAATTGTCACAATTTTGAGCAGTCCAATTAGATCACAAGGATAAATTTTACTATACATATATCAAGCACAATATATTGACTATCTCGGCACAATCGATCGTAGCTCGTTAACAGATGGTCATTGACTTAGAATTAGATTGATATATATGTATAGGGCCTAGCAATACATTATTATCTATCAATATCTTGCATTTGGTGACCACAGACGTATGGCAACCTAATGAAACAATTCGTGATTGTGAAAAAAAATGTGGTTGGATTCCCCATCACTGACAATAGTGTTTCGAATGGTACTGGAACTATATTTAGAATTACAGACCTTTTATTTAGAATTTCTATTTTCTCGTGCCGTCACATGACATTTCAAATTCACTCTTCGCGCATGTGCTAACTTCACAGGCTGAAATTACAATTCGCTACCTGGAATTGGTGAGGACGCCATGTTTCGGATCGTGTCACATGGTACCGCGAGCACACCCTTCGGGCATTCCGTATTCAATATGTAACCGATTTCCCGGAAGTGACGTTTACTAAAAGACGTTTCAATATGTCCTCTACTTGCCGATTTGTTTTGACATTAAATAAAGACATTAACGACGGAGAGAAACATTTTTTTTTTAAATTTATATTGATCATGTTTCAAAGAGATATGTCCAAAGGTATATGAATTATGTTACGTTTAACTGACAGACAAAGAGACGGGCAAAGCAGCATCCATATGCTCAATCTTAGGTGGGTATAATTGATTGCTATCAAGTATAAACAAAAATCATCGTATGACTGAAACGTTGGGAATGTGGTGAGCTATTTATGATGACAAAGATATAAAAACCACATGGTGGAGATATAATGTCGGCTTTCAACTTCTTCCTTACAAAACGCCGGGGTTTACTTCTTAAAACGCTTCACACGGTCCTACATTGAACGTTCACGACAAAATGGTATATCGATTTCTCTTTTTATTTTGTAATCCAATAAAAGATAAAAATAAATAGCAGGGATATCTCAGGGATAAAAATGCATTAATTCTATTAATTTTGAACTATCCAGGAACTATCTGATCAGGGTCTCCTCTGTTTCCTCTTACAATAATTTAGCTTAGATTCTACATAATCGGCGTGGCAAAAAAATATTGTTTCATATACCATTTTAAGTTCAAAATGAATATTTATAAAGTCATAAATTTTCACGTGAATATCAATGAAGTTAAGGGTTGATATTATAAAATAAATTTATTTCTTTTGTTTTGTTGTTGGGTTGAACGTCCCACCGAAAGTATTTCAGTCATTTGGAGACGATGTCTACTTGAGACAGATATAGTGCTGCCGTATGCTGCCACTGCAGTATGACGCCGTAGACATGTGTCATGATACCACACGCATTCACATTATCCTGACACCGGGCTTCTAGTCCTGAAACTACCCTTATATGCTGAGCATTTTTACGACTTTGGTATGCGGCCGGGGATCGACCCAACGACCTCCCGCACCCGAGGCGGACGCTCTAACCACTCGGTCATATTTCTTTTGTATTTAATCTTAATGGTAAAATATATGGATATAAAAAACCCAGAATTTTTTTATTATATCAAAACATATTATTCAACTTTATGAATTTCATATTGATAAAGGATAATGGATACATAAGTTTCAAGTAAATCAGAATACCTTACATTTGTATTTGTTTTCAAACTACTTCTTTAACGTTGAAAAAAAAAATGAATTTGCTTTAAGTATGTTTTGACCCGTTGTTTTATCCGCATGTATTATTTGGAGATAAGGTTTCTACGCGACACTGCTATTAATACCAAACACTTATAGATTAAACGATCAGTGAAAGATAGTGTGTTTATTGGTGTCGATATTGTTCAAACACGTGAAAACTGATTTGCATTAGATTTTATTGAAAAATATATTTATGAAAAATCGTCTGAATAGAATGGTCATACATTAGTTCCAAATTATTAACACGAATTTGTCTTAAGGAATGAATGTTTTTCTAGGCCATCAAATCGTATCATTTGTTAAAAAAATCAATATTCGCATCTTCTACACTAAAATGAGAAGATTAAACAAAGCAATGTGGTCTGATGTGGACTTTCGTTTTTCTTAGACTATGTTTATCATTTCATTGAATTGATACTGATAACACAGTCTCTAGGTAAACATTTGAACTGATACTTTACTGTACCTCTGTTTAGGTGTATCATGTTATTTGTGTACCTCCCCTCGACAATATTTCAGTCATTTTGATATGTTCACGCCTCACACAAGCAGCAGGATACCAAACAGCACAAATACATTTTCCTGATATGGGCCAGTCGGTATTAGAACAACCACTTTGTTAAGTGGCAAAAACGATGAAAATGCCAGTACATATTGTGATGACAGAAATAACAGTTACATACAACGTTAACGTTCTAAAGGAGGACTTTAAATGAAAGACATATACTAGAATGACACCTATGTCTACTAACCAATCAAAATGCTGCTCTGAGCATAGCGTGTTGGTGCTACATGATTTCGTTTTCTTCAAGGTGTGTACAAATAAGCCCTTGAAACATTTAATTACGGGTCAATAGACTATACATAATATGAATGTTTGCTAGATGTGATCATATTTGAATACAATGACATGATGTGTATGTATCCTGTCGTCGGCATTGCTACAAACAATCAGCAGTCATTAAATGGTGAATGATCTAGCCCTATAGTGATACATGTCTCCATTATGAATTACGACCAGTCTAAAATCTAAACAATGTCACCAACATGAACATTCATTTGATGTTTAAGTCGTGTTGTTTTTAAGGATACATTCACGAAAGGAAGAACTAATGATATCTCCTTGACCGGGTAGAGATAAAAATGTTAGTTCTGATTAAAAACATTTTGTTATCTGTGTACTTAACTGTAATCTCTGCACTATGCCTTTTATGGCTCTGGTGGTGGCGTATGTGGTAAATTTTTGTGTGGTGTGTGTGTGTGTGTGTGGGGAGAACCCGGAGAAAATTAGCATGTCATGACGGGCGACCACTGTACCCTCTCACATACTTGACCAGAAACCCGGGAACGCATTGACGAGAAGCGAAACAGCCTTTATCATGCTGCAAAATCTTCATCATAGATCATTTACCGTTTTTGTATATATCAAATCTGTTTTGGACAGTGCGTTATTACAAGCAATTATCGAAAATCGATTCTACATACTCGCCTATCTAACAATGCAACGACAATGACATGTCTATCATGCAACAGGTGAAGTGCATATACGACTATTTGCAAATCTTAGATATTTACACCGCACAAGGTATTTTGACGTTGAGTGCTAACGTCAGACATTATGTCCCATTAGAAAAGACTTCACGTACACAAAATATCTGGAAAGAGTCATATATCAATTGGACAAATGTTTACAGTACGGTCTGTATACGACGTGTTTTTGTTTTGTTTTTTCTTATGTTTAAAGTCCACCTACAGTATTTCAGTCCATTTGGGGAAGTTTTATCTACAAGAGAAATCTATTGTAAATATAACGAATGGCTAAATATCACAATTTCAGGTCGTGTTCATTAAATGATGATTAAAGAGATAATGTAATTGCCGTTTTATATCATTCGTATTAACATCTTCAGTGGGTACATTATCTTGTATTTATTGGCAATATTTAAGACGATATTCGGTGTACACGTGCGTGCGTACGGTAGTGTTTGTAGTAGCCTCGATACAAATTCTCAATGTATACATGTTTATTCATCTTATACTTTCACGTTTATTAACTAAAAACAGTTAGCATTGTATGGTCATTTCGATAGAAAAAAAAAATGAATGTACATAGTAATTAAAATGTACCTAGAGATATCTTTGAATGTAAGAATTAACCCAGCCTTTATTCAACAATACAAACTTATATTGAATAATTATGTCATACGGGTCGGGAAATCGAGCGTGATATGTGAATGATGATGTGAAGTATGTTAGAAAAAAAGAACTTTTAAAATCAATTACTTGTTTTAACTGATGTATAAAAATAAGATTAAAAATATGCAAATCTTATAACGTTATTTAGAAAAATAAATCGACACATTTAATGGGTATCTGACAGCCTCTCCGTAAATTCGTAGACCACGTGTTTTATAAACTTGGTTAACGGACCTTGCAAGCAACCTGATACATTAAAACTTAGAAAAAAGGTTTTAGAAGATGTTTTGTTACCTTAAAACATTCATATTTCTAGATGAACAAAGTCAACTCGATAAATCAATGAAACCGCAGTTAAACAAGTAACTGGTGTTGCATGCAACACATGAGCCCCATACCGGTGAGGTGCATAATTTTACCGTCACCATAGCAACCAGAATTTGATCCAAGAAAACAAAGACAAAGTGACGTGCTGAATCGCAATACTGCCATCTATTCATATACCAAGTTTCATAATATTATCTTACACGTTTTTTTTTAAGTTATCACGTGATCCAGATTTCCGGACGGACTGAAAGACGGACGGACAGGCGGACTGACAGATAGACGGAGGGCAAACCTATAGTCACCTCCGGTGTGAACACCGGTAGGGGACTGATAATGCATAGTACAACATAATGTAGAACGTGTAAAACACACAATCACTATACATATGGCCGAATCGGACATGTGTTATTGACGGCCCCAGACACAATCTGCGGTCCCAGTAAATAAGCCGATTAGGATATAGTGCTTGAAATGGATAAATTTAACTCAACAGTTTAGCAAAATTCATATTCGTAATCCTTGTAAATATTTGTTGAATTTGATACATTTCGTCAATACAAAAACGTTATCAAGGGAAATAATAACTATCGGGAAGGACCTGTACCTAAATCCCGTACCAGACCAAAACTTATCTGTGCTGATTTATTTCGTTATCATTGTCCTTGTTGTTCCTGCCGCTGAATTTTTTCATTGACATTAACACCGCCTTAGTAGCTTTCTGTCTGAAGATTTCATGCATCTTACATACCCTAAGTCTTCCAAATGAATTACCTATTGAAAATGTATCTTTATTGTTATATAGATTAATTAATGCATAGCATCTTAAATCATTATCACATAAGAGGTCTAATATAATTTAAGACTTTTAGTACCTTTTTTGCTCTATATTTCTGAATAATTTGATATTTTAAGTTTTCTCGATAATTTAATGAAATTTTGAATAAAAAAAAAGGGGGAAGGGGGGGGGGGGAATTAGGCCGTAGACACGCTTGATTTATATGGACTTTTTAGAAAACACTTAAGATAGTAACCAACCTACAGCTGAAGATATTTGTCAAAATAACATGTATCATTGCTTAGCGGAAAATATTTAAACTCCCTGTATGTAAATGTTTGTTTGTTGGATTAAACGTCCCACCGACAGTATTTCAGTCATTTGGAGACAATGCCTACATGAGACAGATATAGTACTCCTACACTGCAGTATCACGCCAGACATGTGGCATGATACCACACCCAGTCACATTATTCTGACACCGGACCAATCAGTCCTGCAACTACCCTTATATGCTAAGCACGATCAAAGGAGCTATAACAGTGCTACTTTTACGACTTTGGTATGTCGCGGCCGAGGATCGGACCCACGACCTCCCACTCCGGAGGCGGTGTTTGTATGCACATGTTACTTAAATATTCTGAAATGGCTTTGCTTTATTTAAGTCATGCTTCAAACACATGCGCGGCGTCGTTGATGCTTGGCATCAAAATTAGTCTTGTTCCTTTATAGTACACTTCACTTTATATGTCCTTGTGTATATTATATTATTACATAACGTTTATATCAACTACACATTTTTTTTTGCGTCGCAAGTACCCCCATCTTTTATGAAAGCTAATGCTCGTGTACCGTCAATGATCGAGTTTTAAGTTTAAACGGGAATGTACAAGAGTAGATCTATTCTCCATTGCAATGTTTTGATCAAGACCATAGAACATAATAGTATGGAAATGAAAGTAAATTACATGGTTAGAATGTAGCACAAATGTATCGCATATATACATGTACCAGGTGTTGTATGGAACTACAATGTTGCTTTGTTGTATTGTAATGTGCAGCTGATATGTTCATTCGTTTATTTTGTTCGCTAAATGTTGAGATATAGCAGGTTCAATTTGACAGTGTCGTAGTTTTTGGAGGTGCCTGTCATAAAGCAACGTCCAGAGAAGCACACACGCATCACACAAGGCCCTGGTTTGACAACAACATACAATAATGTTCTACATGCAAATCATACATATATAGCACGATTTTTTTTTTAAATTGTGAATACTTTAGATGGCTTACTCAATTCTCGACTGCATACATAATAAAAAGAAACAGAAGATAAATAAATAAAACACACACACACACACAAGCAAGTCTGCAAATTATTCGTCCATTCTATTACATAAAAAAAAATGAAAAAGAGAAAAGAAAATATAAGTGAAAAAAGAAAAGACTTTACAAAGAGAATTTGTCTGCATCAAGGATTCGAACCTGCCACTTCGTGATTACAAAAGCGTTGAAATGACCACCAGACCACCAGGATATATTTAAAGACAGATGAGGCATTCTTTTCGAGATCTGGAGGCCGTGGGTTTGATCCCTGAAGGCGATATACTTAAGTCGAACAAAAAGTACGTGCAGCTTTCTGTTTGGCAATTAGCAACATGAATTAGTATCAGGACTTTTTTGTGTCAGAAAAATATGAATGCATGCGTATCATGTCACAAACCTATTACACTGCAGGGTAGAAATATTATACCAGTCTTATATAGACAGAGTTTCAAAATGACATATCCGCTGCCGATGGAACATAAAATACAAACACAATTAACATACTGTAATATCCGTTCCGAACAGAAAATTGTGATCAACACATAGCCCCTATCGATCCTTCAGTCAGATCGTCCAAACATTCGTGTAGCCCTTCAAAGTTCGTGAGTATTTGTTTGTTGTCACGAAAAGCACACCACTAATAATGTTTTCAACTGGTATGGTCATTACTACAGAATTAGAGACCTTTTTATTAATATTATGAACAGAGTCTACTGATGAAAAGTCATCTTGTAATAAGAAAAGATTTCCGCACTGTTGTTCAAATCGCTGGTAGAACGTTACACTTTCAATGGTTTTAATAATACAAGTAAGTAAGTAAGTAATTTAGTCAGTCAGTCAGTCATTAAGTAAGTAAGTAAGAAAGTAAGTAAGTGAGGGTTTATTTATTATCGTAATATTTTTAACAATAACAACACCCACGCACACACAAATACAAATATGTGTGATAATCATATATACACAAACGTATTACGATTGGAACACTCGGCCCATTGGGCCTATATGTCACCGTTTTATTTAACCAATAAATAACATAGTCATGAACGATACAGAGATAATATGAATTTATGAGAATAAAATTTGTTTTCTTTGTAAAAATGCTTTTGTTAAAACTTTGCCACTTTTCGTGGATATGTATCCAGGAGGTAATTGAGTTGTTGTTGTTGTTTAAACAAAATATACATTCAGTAAGGACTTATATGAATTACGTTACATAAGTTTAAGACAGTATTCAGAGAAGCAAATTCTCAAATTTATCATAATGTTCTGTAACAATTACTCGATCAAATATTTGAACGATTGGTAATGTAACAATAAATAGCTTATACAGACCAATGCGGGTAGGAAGAACACGTGGTTAGTATGAAACACAATTCGGTGCAACCAAACCAATCAAAATCACTGCAATTTTCTCGTACAATCCTTATTATAAAAATAAGGCAGTATAAATTGATATTGTAAAATAATTAAATTTCGATGATATCAAATTTCGTTGAATAGGTTTCTAAGGGAATTTCGTGAGTACATTTATTTGTCAGTTCTTGTTGTAAAAAACTTTAAGTCGAGCAGATGAATGATTTTCGTGTTGTTGTTTTTTTACTCGAGAATTAAATCTACGCAAATATCGACGAAAATTAGTGACCCACGAAAATCAATGATTTCAGAGTATGTTTGTTTGCCAGTATGCCTGCTACATGTATGTGTTTGCGTTCATGCGCTTGTGAGTTATTGTATTTGTTCGAGCGTTTCTAGATAAATGGGTAACTGTTTCATGATTACATTATCCTAAAAAGAGTATTGTGTCATTTATCGGCTCCACAAGACATATTTTCATATCCCTTTGCCTACATGTAATTTCAATATGTGGAGCAGAAAGATAGGGAACCATACCAATACCACTTCTGCAAGTTTGGTATGTAGCGGCCAGGGATTGAACTCATGGGCTCCCGCTGCCAGAATTCTATCCACACAGCAACCGATACCGCTAACGTGTCTATACTATAGCCTCATACTAATACTTGGCATGGTCTTGTATAGCCTGCCCCTAAGGATTTGTCTTACTGTAAAATACATGTAGTATAAAATGAATATAAGAAATCAACTGTTTTGATAGCGGATATTGATTTACAATCAGTACCCACAGATTGTGGATTTTGATCTAAATAAAATATCAATGTTCAATTGCTTTCATGCCAATTTATCGTTGTGTTAGCTTGATTAGTGTCAAAGACAGCTGCTAAGTACACACATGATACTGCGTTATATAACTGGAGATGACGTGCATATTATCCTGATACGGGGCCGAGAATTCCCGAAAGTTACTGAATGGTCATGACATTCTCTAACAATGCTTGCATATCACGACCAAGGATTGAACACATGACCTGCTAATTAGATTCCCTTATCTTGTATTTGCACACTTGTGTCCTCTCAGTTATGTGATCATGTATCCGGACAACCTTATTCCTACTTATATATGTATATATATGAACCCAGCGAAAATTAGAAAAACATATCGGTGTAGATCATAAAACATATCATACAGTACTGCTTGGCCCAGTGTATGGTTAATGTGACTGGATAAGGTATCCCTGTCCTGCAGGAACTATTATGATGGGTTCTTATAATCTTCAAATCTGGCGTTCGTATTAATTCAGTTAAGTAGGGCTATTATAGCCGCCTATGCGATTTAAAGCAGCACTTTCACAGATGGACATTGACTAAGAATTTGATTTTAAACTATATGTATGTATAAATGAATAAGTTTTAACCAAACTAACACTAATCTATTTATCACAATCACTTACACAACATGTTAAAGTAAAATTCCTAGTTACACATGGTCTGTAAAGAAGGGATTGGAGTTTTCTCAATGTTACTTCAACTGAACTTGTTTCTCTAATTTAATATAAGTAGTAGATATTGTGCAGGATATAATCATGTATAACGTATACTTCACGTTTATACGGTGTCATGTAACCATGAGACTTTTTTAGCTAAGCATCCATTGAACTTTCGGAAATATCTTAGTTACGCCTTTATTTAATATTGAGGAATAGTTACACTTTGGACTATGAGAATAGCTTAGTAAATTTTCCATTTAATCTTTGCGCTTGTTTGTTTGGTGGTGGTGGTGTGTGTGTTGGGGAGTAATGTCATACTGCCATCAATATTTAATGCGTATTTATATATAGGTAATAGAACATAGAACGTATGCATTTATATACGTGATGTTTATTGACGGCTGTTGTAGACAAGAGGCATTATGCCACCTCCAGTCATTTTGTCCTGACAACAAATCTGTTGTACTTTTATGCTGAACACCAAGCCTAAGACCAGTTGTGATATATCACGACCTGGCAAAGACCCCTTAGTAATCTTTCTGTTGCATCGTGGGCGATTTAACTAGATCATGCTTTATAAAAAGGGGAATGTAATCACAGAAGCTGTGCTGCTTAAAATGTGTATCAAGGATTTAAAACTTATACATTATAAAGTCAGAACAATATTTAACTATAAATAAATATGTAAATAAAACACTTATTTGAAAATAGGAAAAAAATATTAAGCAGTGTACATGTAGTTCAAATAATGTTTGTTTCTTGTTGAATTTATCGTCCCACTGACAGTATTTCATTCATTTTGATACTATGTCTACTTGCGACATATATAGTGCTGCCACACTGCAATATCACGCCATAGACATCCAGTCACATTATCCTGACACCAGGCCAACCAGTCCATCAACTGCCATTATGCTGAGTGCCAAGCAAGAGAGCTATAACAGTACCAATTTTTACGACTGTCGTCGCCGTGGATTGAACAGACACCCCCCCCCCCCCCCCCCCCCCCCCTGATTCCGGGGCGTCTACCCACTTGGCCACCAAGACCGGTAGTTTAAATAAACAAGATATACTAAAATATCTTTTTTGAAGTCGATACTTCGATGTCTTTGTATGTATGCTCAATATTAATAACTTCACATCATTCTAACTTAACGTATCGTGATTCTTAATATGGTCGTTATATTATTTTCAAATATTTAACTCTGCAACATATTAACAAAACTTTCTGTAAATCTTATTAATATCTGATACATACACATTAAATAATCAGCCTTACCTTTTTATTTATTTCCAAGTCTCCTCTACAGCTCCTAAGAAGTCGGGTTTGTTTTAAGTGCGGTTTGACCAAGTTGTATTTCCCGCATGTATCATTTAGAGATAAGGTCGCTATGCGACATTGAGATCATAGCAAACACTTATAAAGTAAACGAGTGCCCACCGCCAGCAAGAGAAAATATATTCTCAATTGTTATTGATATTGCTAAGATTTGTTTTTAATGAAAACACACATGCCATTGCTCGAATTCCACCAACCAAACCTATCGCTCAGTGGTACTTATATACTGAGAGTCGAATTTTATCATTTTTGTTTTCAAATAAAATTACACAAATGTTTCATTTTAGAGCAAATAATTTATGTTAATCATTTAGATACTTATGTATGTCACCTTAGCCATATATGTGAAAACTTCGTATTGAACATTTGAGTATTTTCATTAGAGAAATAATAAGGATGGAATTCGCCTTGAAATGATTAAATCAGCTCAATTACAGATGATCAATGAGTAAGATTTTTCATACTCTCTGTGTTTATTACTTATATCAACACATGGTCACTCTTTGCAACATTCTGTCATTAAAAAAATATATTGGTTTCAACCCTACAGACAAAAGCGTTACGAATAGTATTTATCCTTTATTCCGTGACTGTCCACATTCTCTCTTCGCGCATGCGCTCACCTCAAAACCTGGAAGAAAATAACACGAATGTGCAAACCGGAACTGGTGAAAAGTTCATGTTGCAGATCGTGTCACTTGGTACAACAAATACCTGCTTCTGTGTAACTGTATTCTATTTCATATTTAACCGATATCCTTGAAGTGGGCATTTACGCAAAAGGCGTTTTTCTGTGCAATGTGACATACACTTGCTGAGTATGTTTGAAACAAAGGCTTTACCTACATTACTGAGGAAGAGGTGACACTTTTTTTCCACCGTTCATCTGTGAACGAACTTCTTTAGTATTACTTTTTGCTAAGTAATGTTAAAGGAACTCGAGTAGGTCAAAAAATAGTTTGGATTTTTTCACAAGAATTTAATTCGAAGAACTCGAATATTTTTTTTTTAATATATTTAGGCATTTTCTAACACCACAAATTCATTTTATTGAATAAAAATAACGTATTAAATCTGTCGCCACGTCTACTATAAAATGAGAAGATAAATACGGCAAGGTGTATGTGGTCTGATGTGAGTTAAGCAAAACGAAAATATTACTTTTTGGGTGTTTTAAAATAAGTCTCATAACGACTACACGTTTGTACTGAAAAATAATGCTATAATTTTTCTTGCGTTTTATCATGTTTTATTCATTACTATTATTAGTATTAATTACTTTGATTTAACGTCCCATTGACTATATTTCAATTATTCACAGATCAATTGCGATACATAGACATGGAATGATATACCACATTATCGAGACACGGGCCAACCAGTCCTTGAATGCCCTTCCGTTAAGCAGAAAACGTGAAAAATATGCCGGTATCTTGCTATATCTCTAATTCGGTTGACATTATCAACAATTTACAATGTTCGCATTCATTTATAAAACGCTCTTACACAAGTACGTTAAAGGAATGTCATATAATTAGTTTTTGTAAATGACATGTTACAAAATAAGTGATATTGCAAGTTACAAAGATACACAAAACGGATTTGAACTGAAAGCTAAAAGCTTATTGTAGTTCTTATCCTGGAAAATAAATTTAACAGAAATATTGGAGATATTACAAATAATTGAACATGGTACATTAATAGGGTAGTATCAAGAATAATAGGTAAAAGTGAATTTAAGTAGTACTGGGTAGATGGTAAGTAAAGGATTGTCAGAGAAAGATTTGTTGGTATATAGAGGGTAAAATGAAGGCCAAATTCAAGGATCAAAACGCTTGGATAGTCTGATATTGATATAATCGAATGGTATCTAAATGACACTACCTTTATTTAGTATACAAGTCAGACATATTACACAATACAGATCTGCGCTTATCTATTGAAAAATCTTCATTTAGCTGACCGTATTGTTAATATGCACGTGAAATAATTAATTAGCGATGTTATGGTGGCGTATTTCTGCCAGCCACTTAGCTATGTCGAATCTGTTTACAAAAATGCCATATTTTCAGTTATTATCTGGCAAGTAGAACGTTTAAAGTTCATCCACTAACTAGGTTTCTTAACAAGAAAAATCTGTCTGTGAGCACCCACTATTCACTAGGTTAACTTGCTATCATGTTAATTTCCAGATACTTATGTGATGAATACTTGTTATCAACATAACTTTACTAACATGAGAAAAAAATATTTACGATATCCAGTTTATTCATACTTTTGCATGACCTTTGATGCTTCGAATCAATTTGAAAAGACGTCTGTTTTTAAAATGTAAAAAATCGACATTTGAAACATTTGATTACGGGATTGTGGAGAATGAAATGTATGTATTTTTGCTCGATGTAACAATATTTGAACGCAAAGTCTTAGAACCAGTGTGAACAATTACTGCGTAGAGATCTTATGTAAATAAATACATTACTTGAAACTACTGTACATTGAGGCTTCATCAGGATTTAAAAAAAAATGCATCGCACACCACCCTGGTGTTGTTGTCGTCGTTGTCGTGAAAAACTGTAATCTTGGCCATTACTTCTAAACTATTTAATCGTCGGTCATCAAACTGTATATACTTATTTACTATTACAAAGGCTACACCAAGGACAATAACTCTCTCGTTCATTTTGACCTAATTTATTCTTTCAAAAAAAAAATTAAAAAAATAAATAAATAAATACACAGATGAACGATGTCATCCGAATACGGCGCTCTTATTTATCTTACTTATCTATACCTACATGTTGGTTGTATGAACAGCGCGTTTTAACATGGATTGTCCGGTCGATTATTGATTTTACAAATATCTTAAAAGGCAAAGATAACTTTCGACATGTTTATCATGCATAAGATTTATAATCCCTGGATGGTCTAAACCAAATTTGAACAATCTTAGATTATGGCACCTCATGCTATTTGTTGTAGGTTAAGCCTTACGCCTGACATTATTTATGTGTCACTAGAGAATAGACCCTGTACACAAAGAGACACAATCTGTAAAGTCATAAACGTATATCAGTTGGGCAAAGCATTACAATATCATTTAAATATATTGAACGAATTCTTCTGGCAAATTTGGGTTAATTCTAGTGACGTATCTAGTGACGTAGTGATGTATCTATAAAAAAAAATAAACAAACAAACTCTATCAACAGAAAAGGAAGTGCAACAATCGATTTTTATTTTCCATTCTTTTTTCTTGATACGTCCATGTCGCGTTGATATACTTTTTTTCCTTAAATTTTAAAAAGTGTAATGGTTTGAAACAAGAGATCTGAAATTTGATATAGTTGCATGTATAAGCCAAATGAAAAGCTATGTCATCGCCCACGAAGGTCAACTCAAACTGGGGAAAAGATGTTGCGATTGTATATGATACAGAACGGGAAGGTAAGAGTCTTCCGAAAATATTTGTAAACAAAATAACCTCGGAATACTCTTACCGTTCCCCTCTGTACATAAACAAATCGCAACGCTACACTGATAGGTATCGTTTTGGGTTCACTTCCGCTGATCGAGGTTCGAATGAGGAAAATAACTAAATCCCCACTCGAAATCTTGATATTTTAGACATTAGAAATAATTATATTTGTATTTCTTTTGAACAGTTATGCAGGAAAATTATCCGTTGACAGTGGGAACTCGCAAATATTACCGATGGGCACATCATCATCTATTACTTTAATCCTCATTTACGCCGCATATATTTGTTTAAAGATTTTTCTTACTGGTTGCCATGCAGTGCGGATGGCGCCAAACATGTAAAACATTCTTTTGGACTACATGTGAATATGATTTGCAGAAAAATAATACGTTTGAAAGCAATTATCGTTTCACTATGCATAAATCAATTGTAAAAAATTATTACAACACGTATAAAGCACACACCATATAATTATAGCTCTATTTTTACTCTTCAAGTCATTGTAAATCCTATTCGGCCGCCATGTTTGAATTTAGAGCCCAGCGTCATGGCTAAGGTCATGTGACGACAAGAAAGCTGTTACTCCACACGTTATTCTGCAGCTGTAGGTAATTAGTCAGCTCAACTCGCTCAAACTGTTTGTTTTAGGTTTATTATCCTACCGATGTTATTTCAGTCATTTTTTTTTTGGTGATTTTTACAAGAGATATTGTAAATGTAACGCTTGAACAAAAATTCACTATATTTTATTAAAATGATATTGAAAGTGCTATACTCATTTTGTTTTCATTATAATTATGATATCCTTTCGGCATGATTCTTCCATGTATATATTTGACTTGAGGGTAAATGCATTTTGTCCAATTTTGATTTGGAAAAATGTGTATATTGGAACTAGATCTACTATCAACGACGATGAATAACCTCGCTACTGGACCTTGCTTCGGGAATATGAGATATATATTAAACGTATTGTTAAGCGGAACGGGGAAACAAGAGCGATTTCGTTCTGTCTGTGTGTAGCAACTTGTTCCATTTTCAATGTTATAACGAACTTTAAGCGTATTGGTTCTGCAAAACACATTTGCCTCTAAGTAGCTCAGTATACATGTATGATGTTATAATTTACCGAACTTTTTAATTCACAATCAATAAGTACGAGTATGTGCCCCAAACCTTCACATGCCAGCTTATTATATATCTATTACAATTCCACCAAACAGGTTTTGGGGTTGGGACTACAACAGACACCAGTGGTGAGTTCAGCATCTATAACGACTGCATATTTTGCCTATTTCCATGAATAATTTCTTCAATCCACTTTAGGTAATTTATTAAATGATAATCACGGTCCTTCAAATGCTTAAAAAAACTTCAGTGCGGAAGCAAGCATTCATTGATTTAGAGTTAAATGCTATTTTGGTCATAGTCTATAAAGGCTTGCATTTACTATAAAATTCCCACGATCGCTTGATTTACCATGACCACTACGGAATGATGGGTAGATTACCTTAACACAATATAACAAAGCAAAGTTAACAAAATGAGAAACGTCGAAAATGAGGGGGAATCGGTAACAGATCACTTCCGGTAAATCGCTATAGATCTTCTGACATCACAACAGGCGTCATTGGAAACTCGATGTTCCACATCGCGTCGCGTTCGTTTTCTTTTTAAACGGCAATATCTTTTACATATCTTCACAGATTTTGTTCGTATTTACATAATACTCTCGCTTATCTACAGAAATGTGACATGGATCTTATTTTGACCTATTCGAATCAGCTCACATTTAATGGCGGATTCCGGTAGCCGAGTGGTTGGACATTTATTTATATTTAAGCAAAAACAAATTCCCATCTCATTAGTCGCCGCAATGTCCCAATACGTCCCGCCAGATAAATAAAGACAATATATATACATGCAATTAAGAAATGAATAACTAAAATTGCCGAATTGTATAGTGCCTAAATCTAGACAGGAGGTCGATATGTCAGAATGTCTGACAGTGCTGTAAACATCTTCTCTATTGTAGGACATACGGTTGTTAATCTCTGCCCTCTCAAATAGCACGTCCCTTTTTTCGCGATAACTACAGACATAAGACATGGAGATGTGTAAGTTTGTTTTTGATTCATAAGTTTTTGTTCGGATATATGTTCAATTGACAGTTTTATTGCACTGGTAATACATAGGAATAACACGCATTTCCTCGTTCCGTCTCGCAATGCCTCGCTTCAACAAAAAGTTCAATAAATGTGTTTATTGCCAGTCTATTGAGTCAAGGGAGTGTAGCGGGGGTAGTCACCACCTTCAGTGACAGCTCAAGTTTACTGTGCCAGGGCGCATGTAGGTTGTGGCTTTAGTTTGTATTAGTCATGACGAATGTGAAAAACATGTACAGTTAAAACTTCGCTAATAAGGCCAACATACATGTTTCACGGACAAGTGGTATTAATTGCGTAGGGGTCTTAATAGTTAGGTGGTATTAATAGCGAGGTGGTCTTAATAGCGTGAGGGTCTTAATAGGGAGGCGGTTTTATTGGTGCGGGGGTCTTAATAGTGAGACGGTCTTATTAGTGAGGTGGTCTTAATATCGTAAGGGTCTTAATAGCGAGGCGGTCTTAATAGTGAGGTGGTCCTAATAGCGAGGTTGTCTTATTAGTGAGGTGGTCTTAATAACTTGAGGGTCTTAATAGCGAGGCGGTCTTATTAGTGAGGTGGTCTTAATAGCGAAGCGATGTTATTGGTGAGGTGGTCTTAATAGCGATGCGATGTTATTGGTGAGGTGGTCTTAATAGCGAGGCGATGTTATTGGTGAGCTGGTCTTAATAGCGATGCGATGTTATTAGTGAGGTGGTCCTAATAGCGAGGTTGTCTTATTAGTGAGGTGGTCTTAATAACGAGGGTCTTAATAGCGAGGCGGTCTTATTAGTGAGGTGGTCTAAATAGCGAAGCGGTCATAATTGAACGAATTCTTCTGGCAAATTTGGGTTAATTCTAGTGACGTATCTAGTGACGTAGTGATGTATCTATAAAAAAAAATAAACAAACAAACTCTATCAACAGAAAAGGAAGTGCAACAATCGATTTTTATTTTCCATTCTTTTTTCTTGATACGTCCATGTCGCGTTGATATACTTTTTTTCCTTAAATTTTAAAAAGTGTAATGGTTTGAAACAAGAGATCTGAAATTTGATATAGTTGCATGTATAAGCCAAATGAAAAGCTATGTCATCGCCCACGAAGGTCAACTCAAACTGGGGAAAAGATGTTGCGATTGTATATGATACAGAACGGGAAGGTAAGAGTCTTCCGAAAATATTTGTAAACAAAATAACCTCGGAATACTCTTACCGTTCCCCTCTGTACATAAACAAATCGCAACGCTACACTGATAGGTATCGTTTTGGGTTCACTTCCGCTGATCGAGGTTCGAATGAGGAAAATAACTAAATCCCCACTCGAAATCTTGATATTTTAGACATTAGAAATAATTATATTTGTATTTCTTTTGAACAGTTATGCAGGAAAATTATCCGTTGACAGTGGGAACTCGCAAATATTACCGATGGGCACATCATCATCTATTACTTTAATCCTCATTTACGCCGCATATATTTGTTTAAAGATTTTTCTTACTGGTTGCCATGCAGTGCGGATGGCGCCAAACATGTAAAACATTCTTTTGGACTACATGTGAATATGATTTGCAGAAAAATAATACGTTTGAAAGCAATTATCGTTTCACTATGCATAAATCAATTGTAAAAAATTATTACAACACGTATAAAGCACACACCATATAATTATAGCTCTATTTTTACTCTTCAAGTCATTGTAAATCCTATTCGGCCGCCATGTTTGAATTTAGAGCCCAGCGTCATGGCTAAGGTCATGTGACGACAAGAAAGCTGTTACTCCACACGTTATTCTGCAGCTGTAGGTAATTAGTCAGCTCAACTCGCTCAAACTGTTTGTTTTAGGTTTATTATCCTACCGATGTTATTTCAGTCATTTTTTTTGGTGATTTTTACGACAAGAGATATTGTAAATGTAACGCTTGAACAAAAATTCACTATATTTTATTAAAATGATATTGAAAGTGCTATACTCATTTTGTTTTCATTATAATTATGATATCCTTTCGGCATGATTCTTCCATGTATATATTTGACTTGAGGGTAAATGCATTTTGTCCAATTTTGATTTGGAAAAATGTGTATATTGGAACTAGATCTACTATCAACGACGATGAATAACCTCGCTACTGGACCTTGCTTCGGGAATATGAGATATATATTAAACGTATTGTTAAGCGGAACGGGGAAACAAGAGCGATTTCGTTCTGTCTGTGTGTAGCAACTTGTTCCATTTTCAATGTTATAACGAACTTTAAGCGTATTGGTTCTGCAAAACACATTTGCCTCTAAGTAGCTCAGTATACATGTATGATGTTATAATTTACCGAACTTTTTAATTCACAATCAATAAGTACGAGTATGTGCCCCAAACCTTCACATGCCAGCTTATTATATATCTATTACAATTCCACCAAACAGGTTTTGGGGTTGGGACTACAACAGACACCAGTGGTGAGTTCAGCATCTATAACGACTGCATATTTTGCCTATTTCCATGAATAATTTCTTCAATCCACTTTAGGTAATTTATTAAATGATAATCACGGTCCTTCAAAGTTAAAAAATTAAAATTTTTAAATGCTATTTTGGTCATAGTCTATAAAGGCTTGCATTTACTATAAAATTCCCACGATCGCTTGATTTACCATGACCACTACGGAATGATGGGTAGATTACCTTAACACAATATAACAAAGCAAAGTTAACAAAATGAGAAACGTCGAAAATGAGGGGGAATCGGTAACAGATCACTTCCGGTAAATCGCTATAGATCTTCTGACATCACAACAGGCGTCATTGGAAACTCGATGTTCCACATCGCGTCGCGTTCGTTTTCTTTTTAAACGGCAATATCTTTTACATATCTTCACAGATTTTGTTCGTATTTACATAATACTCTCGCTTATCTACAGAAATGTGACATGGATCTTATTTTGACCTATTCGAATCAGCTCACATTTAATGGCGGATTCCGGTAGCCGAGTGGTTGGACATTTATTTATATTTAAGCAAAAACAAATTCCCATCTCATTAGTCGCCGCAATGTCCCAATACGTCCCGTCAGATAAATAAAGACAATATATATACATGCAATTAAGAAATGAATAACTAAAATTGCCGAATATGTATATTGTATAGGGCCTATATCTAGACAGGAGGTCGATATGTCAGAATGTCTGACAGTGCTGTAAACATCTTCCCTATTGTAGGACATACGGTTGATAATCTCTGCCCTCTCACATAGCACGTCCCTTTTTTCGCGATAACTACAGACATAAGACATGGAGATGTGTAAGTTTGTTTTTGATTCATAAGTTTTTGTTCGGATATATGTTCAATTGACAGTTTTATTGCACTGGTGATACATGGGAATAACACGCGTTTGCTCGTTCCGTCTCGCAATGCCTCGCTTCAACAAAAAGTTCAATAAATGTGTTTATTGCCAGTCTATTGAGTCAAGGGAGTGTAGCGGGGGTAGTCACCACCTTCAGTGACAGCTCAAGTTTACTGTGCCAGGGCGCATGTAGGTTGTGGCTTTAGTTTGTATTAGTCATGACGAATGTGAAAAACATGTACAGTTAAAACTTCGCTAATAAGGCCAACATACATGTTTCACGGACAAGTGGTATTAATTGCGTAGGGGTCTTAATAGTTAGGTGGTATTAATAGCGAGGTGGTCTTAATAGCGTGAGGGTCTTAATAGGGAGGCGGTTTTATTGGTGCGGGGGTCTTAATAGTGAGACGGTCTTATTAGTGAGGTGGTCTTAATATCGTAAGGGTCTTAATAGCGAGGCGGTCTTAATAGTGAGGTGGTCCTAATAGCGAGGTTGTCTTATTAGTGAGGTGGTCTTAATAACTTGAGGGTCTTAATAGCGAGGCGGTCTTATTAGTGAGGTGGTCTTAATAGCGAAGCGATGTTATTGGTGAGGTGGTCTTAATAGCGAGGCGGTCTTATTAGTGAGGTGGTCTAAATAGCGAAGCGGTCATAATAGTGAAACTATCTCACTATGTCAGTACCCTTCATGATTAAAGCCATACACTCTTTTATTTCACAACTTATATGTGGTAAATTAATTCAGAATGAAAGTCAAAGCATTTTTATAGAATTAATTTTATTATTTTTCATCTATTCATTTTCTGCCTCTCTCTCTCTCTTATAATTTAAGTCTCATAGACTTTCAAATACATTTTGCTATGATGTACATGCGCACAGAAGAAAAAGATTTGAGTTTAACGTCCCACCGACAATATTTCAGTCATTTAGAAACGATGTCTACTTGAGACAGATATAGTGCTGCCATACTGCAATATCACGCCGTAGACGTATGTCGCGGCCGGGGATCGAACCCATGACCTTCCGCACCCGAGACGTACACTCTTACCACAGGTTACTGCGGACGGTGTATAGATTAAGAATTAAAAAAAAAGAAGAATTTTATCCAGCGACAGAGGTCGTTATTGTAAGCCATGCGACCATTGAATTAATTGCTGCATGTAAATATTTGGTTCCAAAAATGACTGATCGTAATAGCAAGGTAGTATTAATTCAGAGGTAGTCAGTAAGCGAGGCTTTACTATTTATATCCTCTACGACAGTCTTTCAATGCACATTTAGCTTGTAACATTAAGGAGGCGCATATACAGGCATTACCAATGTGTCCTCACCGAAATGACTAGTGTAAGCTAGTGACGCCACAGTCTCTAAATATAGATTGGGCAATAACGATATTCATGCGCGGATCTAGAAGGGTAGAGACCGGGAATCCAATATGTTGTAGAAACATGGTTTTCCCTATTTAATCCTAGAGCCACAAGGACGGGGTACCGCATAACCGACACCAGGCCCTAATATAATGTACTTACACTTAAAAAAGGAAGGGGAAAATTTTCGAACATGATGTAATGAGTTTTCCTTTCATTCGCTGCATTACTACAACCCCACTCCACCCTAAATGGGTACCGTATATGACTGCGAATGCAAAGTTTGTGGACCGAGGTCCTTTCCTTCATGACCTTCACGAGCGCAAAGTACTGGCCATCTCACGTATCATCAAAATTACAAAAAAACTTGTATCTCAGTCGACGTAAAATTATTCCCCTTCCCACTGAAATTGTTTTGTACTTAAGTTGCCGCTCACGCAATGGTCGTTGGGCAATACATGTTATGTCCTACATAGAAACAAATTGCCACACGTCAAATCATGACCAACAAAAAAGATTAGCGATCAAATTTCAGTTGCTTAACTCCATGAAGAATTTAGAATTTATGTCTCAAAGACTTGAACGAGACCTTCAGTATTAACGTGAAAATGATTCCGACTTTCGTTATTTAGCCATAATTTTCCGGTCTTACAACAACCGTGTTTCTGCATTTTAAAAAGAAGCTCTAGTGTTGATATTTTATAGTTTGTTATAGTTTGTTATCAAAAAGAAATAATATGAAATCAAACTTACTAAAAATGAAAACCTAAAAACAACTTTTTTTCTGTAATCTTAGTTTTTTATCCAATCATTATCTCCGGACATGTTTAATTGTCGGTCCCCGCCAGGATTTAAAAGGGACTGTATCTAAATATTGGACCAGGCGGTCCCATTGATTGATAGTTTTTTATCCAATCATTATCTCCGGACATGTTTAATTGTCGGTCCCCGCCAGGATTTAAAAGGGACTGTATCTAAATATTGGACCAGGCGGTCCCATTGATTGATAGTTTTTATCCAATCATTATCTCCGGACATGTTTAATTGTCGGTCCCCGCCAGGATTTAAAAGGGACCTGTATCTAAATATCAGACCAGGCGGTCCTATTGATTGATAGTTTTTTATCCAATCATTATCTCCGGACATGTTTAATTGTCGGTCCCCGCCAGGATTTAAAAGGGACCTGTATCTAAATATCAGACCAGGCGGTCCCATTGATTGATAGTTTTTTATCCAATCATTATCTCCGGACATGTTTAATTGTCGGTCCCCGCCAGGATTTAAAAGGAACCTGTATTTAAATATCAGACCAGGCGGTCCCATTGATTGATAGTTTTTTAACAATATGAATATCAAATCACACACAACTTATATATATATATTTAAACTCACGTATTTATCCACATACATAGGTGAATAAAACGTGAATGCCAAGATCACATGACAGTCTCACATGAATTATCGCCCCTGAACATATTGAAAATATTCAATTGCCTATCTTGACTATTAGTAGAAGGATATACAGTGGAACCTGTATTAGCGATCAACTGTACTAAGCAGTCAAACTGTAAGCAGTCAAACTGTAAGCAGTCAAACTGTATTAAGCGGTCAACCTGTATTTAGCGGACAATTTTAATATTATCAAACTGTAGCATTTTGTAAAATGTAAACTTCATTCAGCTGTCACCTCTGTTAAGCGGCCACTTTCTCTGTTCCTTTGACTGACCGCTTCAGACAGGTTTGACTTATAATAAGTATTAAACACTCATTCATCTGTGACTTGTTTTATGGAAAGGCACGTGAATAGCCTTGGGGGCAATAGTGACTTCTTCAAAAGCTGAAATAGTTTGCATGTAGCTCTTTTAGCATTTGGTTACTACCTAGGTCACGTTTTCCAGTGTTGCAAGTAGCACTCTTTGGTCGGTGATATGAATTCAACGAATTTGCTAGTAACATTTGTTTCTGCAACCATTTAACGTTTGCGTAAAGCCAAACTTCTTTGGAAAAACAGTGTGGTCATACTACGTGGTATATGGCATTTAAGTTTAAACCATCTCAAGAAGCATATTTGACTTAATATGGAGAAGAAAACTACTGTAATTATTTTATTTCTTCATCAATTTGAATGGGGTATAGCGCACATAGGCCCTGGTTATTCTGTAGATGTACCAAATTTATACGTCTTGGTTTGACGCGGTTACAGAAGGAAAGTGCCTCGGCTGACATTTTAACCGTTTGACCTTTTTATTTCGCTAAAAATCTCCCGCCCCCGGCAATTTTCATAGTTTTCCGGTCTGCCCCTAAATCCCACGTACCCTGTATCCGTTCTGATCTTTACATGCAGGAGGGTACAGGGTTACATCTTGACATTATGAGGTTATTTCGGTTATATAATAATAATAATAATAATAATAATAGTAATAATAAAACAGAGTCAAAAGAAAAAACACCTTTAAGTGTCAGTTAAAGGTCGATTAAAATACATTTATAAAATCTAATTGGTCAGATGTTGAATTGCTTGTTTCGTCCCTTTTTATCAGTACTCCTGTAAGAACGGGAACTATACATATGGTAAATGTGATTTCCTGAGTAGAACCAGTACTGCGGCTATTTGAACATTCAAAATCGAATACTTTGCAGGCTGAACAGTCAGCATGGCATGTGACCTTGAATGGTCAGCTGAAAATGTTCTTCGAACGCTTGCTCGTAAGTACTGATGGATGAACGGCACCAAAACTATAAGCCCCTTCCTCAACGGGGGACATGGAATCATTTGATGAAATAACTAACAACCGGGCACTTGGTTTTCGTATGAATTCTGTAATATCAGCAGTTTGGTCAAAAAGTACGCTAGCTGTACTCGACATTTTGTATACAGCTTGAGTGTGTTTCACCGAATTGAGCTACTCTGGGAGCTAAATTGGCAGTGAGCTCTATAGGGTGCGACAGTTCATACATGTAAATATATTTAGATCACATTGCCAAAAGCCTGCTTTTATAGATTGAGACCTAAGGAGAGAATTACGATGTATTCATTCTTTGAGAACTCGTAATACTTGTTTTCATTTTTTTACTTGTTTTTGTTATTCTTTTAAATTAAATAATATATGCCATTGGCCGTTTGGACTTATATTGGCATAATGATGTGCGTATGTGGTCTTTTTTAGATGTATAAATATTTATAACAATAATTTAGTTTTTACGAGTCTCCCACAATCAAACTGAGTCTTATAACATAGTTTTAGTACATATATATCATTAGCATATAATTTTATTTACACTATTTAATGATGTACAATATTGTACAAAGGGAGATTTACACAAAATATTCTGGTTTTATTTTAATCCTGTAAAAAATATTCCAGCAGAAAGCTGGAGCGATTTCGAGCAAGATAGACCAGTCGAACGCTCCTGCTGAACTAGATAGACGAACCGAAAGCTCCTGTCGAATTAGATTGACAAACCGAAAGCTCCTGTCGAACTAGATAGACCAAGCGAAAGCTCCTGTCGAACTAGATAGACCAGCCAAACGCTCCTGCTGAACTAGATAGACCAACCGAACGCTCCTGCTGAACTAGATAGACCAACCGAATGCTCTT
Organism: Solen grandis; assembly: GCA_021229015.1. NCBI lineage: Eukaryota > Metazoa > Mollusca > Bivalvia > Adapedonta > Solenidae > Solen > Solen grandis. The sequence goes on from JAIFHC010000526.1 coordinate 37,157, forward strand.
GCTGAACTAGATAGACCAGCCAAACGCTCCTGCTGAACTAGATAGACGAACCGAAAGCTCCTGTCGAATTAGATTGACAAACCGAAAGCTCCTGTCGAACTAGATAGACCAAGCGAAAGCTCCTGTCGAACTAGATAGACCAGCCAAACGCTCCTGCTGAACTAGATAGACCAACCGAATGCTCTTGCTGAACTAGATAGACCAGCCGAACGCTCCTGCTGAACTAGATAGACCAACCAAAAGCTCCTGTCGAAATTGAAAGACCAACCGAAAGCTCCTGTCGAACTAGATAGACCAACCGAAAGCTCCTGTCGAACTAGATAGACCAGCCGAACGCTCCTGATAAACTAGATAGACCAACCAAAAGCTCCTGTCGAAATTGATAGACCAACCGAAAGCTCCTGTCGAACTAGATAGACCAACCGAACGCTCCTGCTGAACTAGATAGACCAACCGAACGCTCCTGTTGAACTAGATAGACCAGCCGAACGCTCCTGCTGAACTAGACAGACCAACCGAAAGCTCCTGTCGAACTAGATAGACCAACCGAAAGCTCCTGTCGAACTAGATAGACCAACCGAACGCTCCTGCTGAACTAGATAGACCAGCCGAACGCTCCTGCTGAACTAGATAGACCAGCCGAACGCTCCTGCCGAACAGGACAGACCAGCCGAACGCTCCTGTCAAGGGAGTCAGACCAGTCCCCGATCGTTTGATCTGATCAGCAACATGAACCTACCTACTGATACTGATGTTTGATCATTATGGTAAATTTATAGTATCTATTATTATTCCGCTTAAAATTTACATCCTGTTTCATTCACTGGACAATGATAGAATTGAAAATTCATTGAATTTAGTTTTGTTTAGTATATAGTAAGAAATTTGATTTAAAACAAGTTGCTGTGACAAGATGGATAACTCTTGCTTTTGTGTTGAACATGTTTGTATACATACGTTGGTTAAGTTCAAAACTACAGAAAAAAAAGATAGATCGAATTGTTTGGGTCCAATGTTCGAGTGACGGTTTTTCTGTCATTTCGGCGATTTTGTCAGAATGAGACATAACGCTGCCTCACATTGGTTTTCAAGACGTAGACAAATGACATGATACCACACCTAACATTTGGACGATTAGTCCTGGAAGAGCGCCTATTATGATATATCGGCACGTAGTAGTGGGAATCAGTCCGAAAAAAGTCGATTAACCAGCTCGTCTTTCTGACTAATTATTCTCCATGTTGACGCCGCGGCGTCAGTATGATAAAAATTTTAAATTTGACCATGGAGCCGATTAATAAAAAAAGCAACCACCATTATTATTGTAAAATAAAATCTGTGTAGTATGTTTGGAAAAAAACAACAACAAAAAAACAAAAACACTTTATGTATCAATTACTTATATTAACTAGTGCAAAAAAAAAAGATTCAAATTACGTATGTCTTCTTTCTATCGATAACATCAATTGAATGGGTATCTGATAACTTCTCCCTAAACTGCTTGGCCACGGGTTTTAAAACTTGTTTTACGGACCTTGCAAACAACTCGATTCATTAAGGCTCAGAAGAAAAGGTTTTGGAATATGTTTTGTGAAATTTAAAATATAAGATATTTAATCCCATAGCGACGATAGCGTCAACTCTAAAAATCAATAAAATCGAAGTTTAATGATACATGATACAGTATACTGTAAAGGGGGTAAAAACACAAACATTATACATATGGCCGTATCGGACATATCTAATTGACGGCCCCAGGCCCGATCTGCCACACCAAAACAGGGACTCTATAGGATATATAGAGTCGACCCAACGGCATACAGATGAGGATTATTCCCTTAACTTGAATATTTGAATATTTACTTTTAATTCATTTGTTTATCACAGAGAATACAACGTGTACACACCTGTCATTTCCGGTTGTTTCCATAGAAACGGTCAGTCGTGAATTTCTTGTGATCTATAGTTAAGGAAAATCTTTATCAGCGATGGTTCGTTGAAAGCAGGCAAGGTCCACTAGTGGTTCCTTTATACCCTGAAACCCAAGCAATGCAGCCATACAAGTTTCCATTTTGAAAGATTTATCGGCGTAGCTCTCAGACGTACTTAGCATACAAATAAAATTAAAAAAAAAAAATGTGTCTATATAACGCAGACAAACTTAAATAATTTTCCTTATGACTCAGAAACGATGAGTAACAAGTAGAATGTTCAAATAGAGTGTCTAAAATTTTAAATTTATTTAAAAAAGGTTATTTTAAACTTGATATTTAGTAATATAATTAGTAATGTGTTCGTTTACATAATGAAGGAGAATCGCATTGGCACTACGTGCTTAGTCTGTTTCACATTGCCACTGTGTCTGAGAGTCGTCAGCGAACATTGGTGTTTATAAAACATGAGACAACAAAACCGTATTACGTAGACAGAATGAACTGCCTGTTTCATTTAGAGAACACTATAAGTTTATTCAATTTATAGCGCTGTGTTCTAGATTTCCTATACTTGTCTTAGCTAAGCATGCCCGTTATTGACTTAATATAAACTAAGTCCAGGTAGTCTATAGCAGCACATCACTGAAATCGTATCCACTCGGCAATTCCCTGCATAACTCGGTAAGAATCTACAAGATGATCCGAATGACTTACCAGCATTCGTTTGAGAAAGCTCAAAACTATTTTAACCCAGAAAAAATACATGTATAAAACACAATTATATTACTTTAATACTTAATTTTTAATACTGAATTTATTCATTGACTATGAACGCGATGGACAGAGGGCCATGAATAAGACATGTGGTCACTTAAAACAGGTGAGTTGCTCAAAATTAAGTGCTGCACGGAACAGTAGAGTATATTTGCTGTGTATATGCGTGTCCACTTTTCAATTATCAGCGACTGGATCCGAAACTCGGACAAACAGTTTCGTGATGTATCAACATGAATCACAATCTCGGCATTTTCTACAGGCTTAAGCGAGTTATTGCTTTGGTTACGTTCATAATATGAACATCGTACGTATTCTTTTTGAATTTATGTAAATTCTTCAAAAGGATACAAATGAATTGCCCTATATTTATACAGATTTCTTGATAACTCCCTACTTTTGGTTCTGTTGGTGCACGGGAGGTCTCTCTGCAAACCACTTTTTGACGCACATACAGGCTCTCTGCATTAAGTACAGGCAGGCTCTCTACATACCATTGGTTTCTCATTGTTTTCAAGTGTTCTAAGCCCTACTTGGTTTTCGTTTTCCTACTTTGTATGCACTTTGTTGTGTTTTCGTTGTCAGATAAAAATTTCTTACCATCATACATACACATTTTCAATCAACTAAATCCTTGTGGGGGCTGGGTGGCGCAACACTACGGTAAATTACAGACCGGGTGTAAATGTCTGGCTGGTAAATTACATCTCGCTATAGGAGTCTCGCTGGTTAGATTAATACAATGACCAGGCCGCTAGCTATGGCCTTCCCAGACACAAAGTACTGGTCCAACCCAAGAACCGTCGAGAGGGATTAGTATACTGTAAAGGAGTCTTTGTTAAATTGCTATACTCCTTATTTTGTATTGTATTGTTCTGTCCTGTCAGTTGTGAGTTTGTATCTGTGGCATGTGAACTGTTCATGTGCACCATGTCCTGTCATTGTGATTGTTGTTGTAATGTTGTATTGGGGTTTACCGTCGCCGCGATAGTATTTCACTCCCTCCCGCTCCCTCCTGCTCCCTCCTCCCCTCTTCTTCTCCCCCTGTCATTGTGAACTGTGTTATATCAACTGATTATGTTTGTACAGCGTGCATGGTTTGGTGATTGTTGAGTGAGTGAGATTTTAATCCATTGTCCCTGACCATATAAATATGAATTTCCCTTCTGTTCTGTCACTTCGGAATCAGACTTTCCCAAAGTCAGGATCAACGTATTCCACTTTATTGCAGTTTCCCAGATTAGCGGCGTAGTGTCGTTCTAATAAGTTAGTGTTGGTAAGTGCTATAATTTATACCCTGAGATACTATGATATATTTTTGAGATGTATTTTTATTTCAACGAGTCTGCTATTTTGAATTGCCTTAATCCAATTCATTTGTATTTATTTTTGTTTTATAATCTGTTTTCAGGCCCTCTAACAATATTCAGTGTGATTAATACTAGAATAAATGTATGAAAGGGAACCCAGGAGTTGTTGTTCGCCACGACCCCGTTACAAATGGCGCCCAACGTGGGACTGTGGCATCGGTGCTAGGTATGTCTAAGACACCTGCACATGGTAATATTTACCCTGTAACTCCTAGAATTCAGGGACGAATTCAAAAATGGAGGGGGGATAATGTCACAGTACCGATAACTCACAATAGGGGAGAATGATATGTATGTGGCTGGGTAGCTCAGTCGGTAGAGAAGCGAAAGGCCACGGGTTCGAGTCCCGGTCAGGCTGCATATTTTACTCACCCTGTGACATTTGGCGCCCAACGTGGGATGTTGTAAGAATCTGTTTCCCAATCTAGGGTAAAACTAATGAGTTAAATCAAAATACAAGAAAACACGGAGGGTTTGTTAGCATAGACTATTTATTTAGAACGACAATTGAACATTATTGAATACATATTTTTAATGAACAAATTCTTTTCTCTATACAACTTTGCAACATTCCACAAGTAATATTTTAATAGCAGAATTGAATCATTATTAGTTCATAAACTTTAGCTAAAAAAAAAAAAAAAAAAAAAGCACTTACACGCAATATATATATATTATATTAAAGTACAGCGTCGGATACCCATGGTCTATTCCTTTCATTACTCTCCATTCGATGGAGAGCGTCGTTATCAGCAGCAGTGGGTTACCCGACGATAATCAACGTGTATATACCTTTAAATTTTGAGCTCTTCCTGTCGATTTACTTGTTATCAAATATTTCCCCTGTTTCGTTTCCTTTTCAAAGAAAAAATGGAGTTAATTATCTTAAGATTTAAAAGCGAACCATTGCATTAGATCTGCACGCATGTATTTTAAGTTAGAATATTAAACATTTCAATTTAAAACACTCATAGAAATAAAATGAAATCAAAGAGAGGGAGTGAACGAGCATTTGATAAAAAAGAATTACAAATACTAACAAATATTATACTGTATTAAAAATATGTAACTGATAAATGGGAGATTATTGTTGTTAGCCGTAACAGTAGTGATGTCTCTGTTACCTCCCTTTGACCATTACAATTTATATTTTTGAGATCAATCTGTGTCTATGTTAATAACTAAGCAAACTTTACCCTGCTTAGTTATTAACATAGACACAGATTGATCTCAAAAATATAAATATACGACTGTGGAAAAAAACCTGGCAAAATGTCAGTAAATTTAAACAAAACCAATGCAAATTTAACGTTTTGCTTTAATTATACATGTATTACCAGGTTCAATCGCAACATCTCAAGCACGATTGCATAGACCGATGTCTCTAGATGAAATAACCTTAAGATTTCCAATTGCAGTCTCAAATGTATATTATCAAGACAAAAAAAAAAAAAAAAAAAAAAAAAAAAAACATACCACCAAAACAATCACCATCATCACCACCAACCATCGTTTTCATCATCATCATAATAATCGTTGCCGTCGTTAGCGTCATTCATGTTCAATGTTTCAACAATAGCTGGCCACGTCATCTTTGAACGGAGTTGCTTGCAACGCTGTAAAATGTTAGCACATTTAGTCATCGGACAACATTTCGGGGCTATATTTAGACATCTATAAAATTATTTAGATTCCCCCCTTTTCACAACGTTCTATTTTTTTTCTGTCTAATCACTAAGTGATGATGATTTTTCGGCTGTTAGGCCGTTTATTTTCACCCTGACTTCCTGTGAAACACACGGTAATGAAGCGTAATAAAATCAGGCTTTTCATTGGTTATTATATACTTTGCTAAATTCCCATTGGTCATTGTAAAATTAGTCAAAAGAAAAGAAAGGAGTTGCGGAAACGAGTTCTTTAGATCTCTGTTTGTTTTTAATAGTTGAAGTTTTCTTCCCCTGCGAATGATGTGTCCCGAATAGTAAGACACTGCACCTATTTAAGGTAAACTGAAAGAGTAGAACGCTAAAAAGCAGGAAACACATAGATTTCGGAATTGATTGTTCGACCATGACAGATCCTATATTTAACAAAAACGTTACATCAGATATCGTTTTGTAGCCCCCCGAAACGCAGTCTAATGCGCCGATGTTTAAAGGCTGTAAGTATCTGCTAAAATTGTACAAATTATTTGGATCCGTGGTATTTCAAAGAGCTGCACTGACACAGGATTTACACAACTATTAAACTAACAACAAAACCTATTACATTACATATCCATTTAGACACTAATCATCAAGCTGGTTACCACGACCGAGTATCTTTTTTTAAAGATATTTCTTGTTTATGTTTATTTTCATTCGATTGCATTTTGGAAGTAAAAATAAATCCAAACCTGTTGAAACCCGATATTTGAGATTATGTGTTTAATAAACCATAATGAAAAAAGAAAATGATCAAGAGAAAAAAATCGCAAATCATTCGGAAATATTTTGGACCATCACCTGGCTGGAATTTCCAGCGCCAGGTAACAAATATATTCGATAAAATTTCATCTATACGAAGGTCCAGTAGCCATTTAGGCATTGTCAACGAGGGTCGTGGGTTCGATTCCTAGCCGTTGAACATTTTTGTGTGGTTTGTAAATGAAATATTTCAGTGTCATGTAAGATCACCAATGGAATTTGGTCACTGATTGCTTTATAGCCGATATGTAGTTTAATAATAATTAATATTGTAGGTGATACTACTAACAGTTTTCTTAGCATACATCTCCAACAACCTGTTTTACTATTGGAGTGAAGAATAATGAATACGTGTATTTTTTTAACATAGATTTTGTTTAACGTCATTTTAATGTTCACATCGCAACATATTAGGGCTGGTCGTGAGATCTGAATACCTGATAACCAAACTCAATGCCCTCTATCGGGCAAGCAATACGTGCACCTGTTTGCTCGTGTTATACAATATATATATGTTTTATTATTTTTTTCAGAAAATAGACAATACATCATGACAACAACTTTTGGGCAAGTTAAAATGATCCATTCCCAACCCAGATATGCATTTTGGTTTTATTGGTCATAATTTAAGTTGGTTAAATTACGTAATTTCAATGATAGGGGTCAAAATTGAATTTATCAGTTCTGGTATTGAAATCAATATCGGACGTGAGCACCTCTAGCTCTAATGAGTGTATCCACGCGTCGTCGAATCGAACGTAACGTTGTACAAGTCCATTGGGAAGATTGTTCCATTCTTGAATCAATGCATTTGTCAGGTCTTGGATATTTTGTGGAGCATGTCTTTGGCGAACGTTTCTCCAATGGCATAATGTCAGTATACCACCGGTATATGGGCGTCGGGCTCTAATTGGGCGTCTTTGTGTGCGTAACCTATTGCGAATAGTTTGAGCACTTAAGTTAAACAAAGGTGCCGTCAACGTCGCGGGTCTGAAGCGGTTACGTAAATGCATTAAGATAATGGCACGATCATCCCTTCGGGTACTTGCCCTTGGTCTACCTGACCGGTGATGATCGGACACACCATCTGTTTGCATAAAACGTCTAACAAGCTCATGAATTAACATGACGCCAAAACGCACCGAAATGAATTTGCATATCGGTTTAACCAGTGAAAAGTTGTACAATCCTCCGACAAACAAATGCACGTGAATCTTGCTTTCAAAAGTTACCTTAGTTTAACAACCTCCGACTAACATTCGGGGCGTGGCTATACCTGTTTTAGCGACTGCAGTTTTAGGTTCGGCTAATGTTGACGACGGAAGCACCGCCCTGGAGCATTCCAATAGCCCTATTTCTCTCGGCTTCTGACAACCGTGGCATTGTAAAACTTGTCAACTTTAGATGTGAATTTCACTGTGTGATCAGTGGTGACATGTATAGTGCTTTGTAACACCGTCTACCGGTTACCGTTCCGCGTGCACGAGCCCCACGTGCAAAAACGGAAATGTAACACCTAGCTGCATTTGACTGATACCATGACGACGAAACGATGCACGTGTCAAGTGTGTCGATAGTACATGTTTGTGCAATATACACAATTTGGATAAATTCGCAGATGTGCAAAATATTTAAAAACTAAAAGTGTCAGGTTTCTTTGCTTTTTTGTTGAGAGTATATATATACGTCGCAATATGACTGTAATACGGTAAACTCAAATAGTCTAGTCATATATAAATAATTCGTGTCGATTTTGAATGTTTGATCATTACTGTTTGGATCTCGTATTTTATATACCATCTTTTTAGCTCACATGAGAACAACGTGCTCAAGGTGAGCTTTTCTGATCGCCTTTTGTCCGGCGTCCGTCGTCCGTCGTCCGTGCGTTCGGCGTCAACAATTGCTTCAAACAGCATCTCCTCCTAAACGGCTTGGCCAATTTGAAAAATATTTTGCAGGAATGTTCCTTGGATGAAGCTCTACTAAAGTTGTATAAATGGTTCTGGTCCATTGCATAATTAGGTCACAGGAGCTAAAAATAGATTATAAAAATGCAAACTTTAAAAATCTTCTTCTGCAAAACTGCAGGGTCTAGAGCTTAGATATTTAATGTGAAGCATTGTCTAGTGGATGCCTACCAAGATTGTACAAATCATAGCCCAATGGGGATAAATGACCCCGCACCAGGGGTCACTTGTTTTACATAGAGTTATATAGGAAAATCTTAAAAAATCTTCTTCCATGAATCCATAAGGCCTAGAGCTTAGATATTTGGTATGTAGCATCATCTTATGGGCCACTACCAAGATTGTACAAATCATAGCCCAATGGTGATAAATGACCCCGCACCAGGGGTCACTTGTTTTACATAGAGTTATATAGGAAAATCTTAAAAAATCTTCTTCTATGAATCCATTAGGCCTAGAGGTTAGATATTTGGTATGTAGCATCATCTTATGGGCCACTACCAAGATTGTACAAATCATAGCCCTATGGTGATAAATGACCCCGCACCAGGGGTCACTTGTTTTACATAGAGTTATATAAGAAAATCTTAAAAAATCTTCTTCCATGAATCCATAAGGCCTAGAGCTTAGATATTTGGTATGAAGCATCATCTTATGGACCACCACCGAGATTGTACAAATCATAGCCTTACGGTTATAAATGACCCCGCACCATGGGTCACTTGTTTTACATAGAGTTATATAGGAAAATCTTAAAAAATCTTTTTCTAGGAATCCATAAGGCCTAGAGGTTAGATATTTGGTATGTAGCATCATCTTATGGGCCACTACCAAGATTGTACAAATCATAGCCCACTGGTGATAAATGACCCCACACCAGGGGTCACTTGTTTTACATAGAGTTAAATAGGAAAATCTTAAAAAAATCTTCTTCTATGAATCAATAAGGCCTAGAGCTAAGATTTTTGGTATGTAGTAGCATCTAATGGTTCATTACAAAGATTTTCAAAGTCTTGGCCCTACGGTGATAAATGACCCTGCACCCAAGTCTTCTCTGAAACCATATGGCCCATTGCTTAGATATTTGGTGTGTAGTATTGTAAGGGGTAAAATGTTTTAGATTAAGTTATATCAGAATCCTTGTCTGTTTAAAAACCTTGACATCAGTTGAAGCAATGGTACTCAGGTGAGCGATTCAGGGCCATCATGGCCCTCTTGTTTATTATTTAAAATGTCTAATCAATTAAAAGTTTTAGAAAGTATTGGTTTCACCAACTACATGTATACTATTGTAACATTTTAGTTACAAATGTGGAAAGTTTAGACGTGCACAATCTGCGTAGTTTAAGACGTATGCGTTGTTGCGGTATTCAGTTTCTACAAACGGTGTTCTTCGTTTCTGGTGGTTCCGACAGCCGGGGAAAGGTCCTCACAGGTTCAAAGTACAAAGCTTGATTCCTGCACTGGTGATGAATTATCTAATACGTATTCACTGATTGAATAAAATCAATTTAATAATCAGTCATGATTACATGGTCATAACTTCATTGTATTACTGGGATCGAAGTTCACAGAAGTATTTTCCACTCAAAATTTGAGTTACATAAAAAAATGAACATTGTTTAGTATGAGTATTAAATTTGTTTTTTATTTTTATGTTATTGTCTGTCAAGACTATAATTTCGCTCACACATCTACTATACATGTGCACATATTTAATAGGTACCAAATTATGGTTAAAGCGAGGAGAGATGCGAGGAACTTTTCAGAGCCACAATGTCTTCTATCGACGTCGATGAAATGAAAGAATATCAGCGGTGACTAATTCGGGGTGGGGGGGGGGGGGGACTACTACTATACAACTTGACGACGACGTCTTGCTTTTCAGTTTTTAAAAGGTGTAAACAATACGCGAAACCGTGATAAATTATTTCCACCTTTACTATTTCAAACTTAGAATAACAAAAGGAACTGTTCTGTCCAAGTCTCCTTGTATTTTATATTTTGTCGGATATAATTTGTGTATTTTTTTAATAGTTTAACGATTATGCATATTCACATTTGGGCAATTCGACGTCACATTTACTGTTTTTTAATTGTCAAATTTTGATGAGTGATTTTCTGTTGTAATAGAACTTCAGTTTTTGAAACATTAATTGTATTGACATAAGATTGCATAATTTAACCACCATTAAATGCCGAAATCCTTGGAGCTTCCGTGGGCTTCGGCCCCTGAGCCCCAACCAGAGCTCTGCCCTGGCAATTCGGCTCCCTTGCGTATTTGTGCGTACACTCAGTTTTGGCCTAGCTACGCCCCTGGTTACAGCCGAATTACATTATTCCACGCGACGCGCGTGTATTCTATATACATGCTTAGTGTGTTGAATTCGAACAGCTGGATTAAATGTGTTTGATACACAAGTAGTCGTCATTTTTCAGTTTTCTTGGTGTTAGATTACAAATAATAATTCGTTCACAGTCCGTTCATTCATGTTTTGTTTGTTTTTATAATCGCGATCTACAATCAGTATAGGTCTGATAAGTGGATCGCTTAATAACATTTTCATGAGCTCGTTTGGTAAAAATTGGTATGAAATAACAATTCATGTCAGATCCTATTTATCTTATTATAGCTTATACACATGTACTGACCAATGCAGACATGAAGAGCACGTGGAAAATATTACACACGATTTGCTGAAAAAATCCATTGGATTAATCTTAATATATCAAAAATAAAATTTATTAATCTTTTGGTGTTTTACGTCGCTGCGATAGTTCAGTCATATAGCGACGTCCAGCTAATTACAGGTGGAGGAAGACCCAGAATGCACGGAGGCATCCGGATAGAACCACCGACCTACCGCAAGCCAGCTGGAAGGCTTCCTCACATGAAAATCCGAATAACCTTGCCGGGACTCGAACCCACGCTGTGAGGGCTTAGTGAGTGTTAAGTGCAGCGACTTTATTTTTCAGCCTAGTAGACCCCAAAAGTAAGGTTATATAATTGAATGTTTATCTGGTATGCGTTTGTGCGTTTATGATTGCTTTCATGCATACACGTGTAAGGTCCCGTATTGCGTCATATATAGACTCCACGTGGTTTACTCTATCGTCATGTCATTTATACACGGCCGATCGATAAATCATTTATAGGGGTCTATAGATCATGATGTCATGTAGTAAAACGGAAAAAAAAAAACAGCAGGGGGTGTATCCGACGATGGATATATTCACGACAGACAACTGGCCAGGGGCGTGCCTGGGGCTAAATTCGGGATATGCAGACTTGCTAGGGGGGGTCCGGGGGGCATGCTTCCCCGAAAAAAAAATTGAGTTAAGCATCGATTTTTATTGCAGTTTTGGCACTTTTAGATTTTCGATTTTCTGGACGAAGTATACGCAACTGCGTATTTGCGTAAGCCTAGGCACGCGCCTGCTGGCATGTGGCACCACACCCGGTCGCATACGTCTTGAAAATTGAATATGAGTGAAAAGCAGGGATATCGATACATACCATTAAAGCAACTTAAATATGTAGCTACCGGGGATCGAACCCATGGGCTTCCGCTGCCAGGGCGGGTATTCTAATCACACAGACAATAATCAATTGAAGTTTGATTTGGTAAATTAACTATTAATTGTGATTTGCCATGTAGAACTATAATAACAGATAAAAAACCGTGTTGTGCGAGATCTGGAACGAGATTGAAAATCAAAACGTTCATTTTGAATTTGATATATATTTTCGAAAAGTCCCAACTGATATTGAATTAATCTAGTACTGAAATGGTTTCTTTGTTTAGTCATTAATTTATTCGATTGCTTTTGACATAAACAGACGTCAGTGGGGTTGATCGACCACACGATGAGACGAAATTAAAGGACAAGGATTGAACAGATTTGAAGAGGAAAAATGTTATTCATACAGCCCATCTGTTTTGTTCAGGTATTCGGTGTGAAAACATTAGGCGTTTAAATAATAAAGAAAACATTGTCAAATAATTGTAATCTTGTATTGATAAGTATTTTAACATAAAAATATTTTTAATTAAAAAATATGTGAAAAACACAGAATGTATATATACATTTGTGTTTTTCAATAAATAAATATAATTTATATGTACTACAAAAATCGATTTACTGAACCGTCTAAACAATTTACCATATAAAATTTAAATCCATTTTACCGGCCTAATCATTTATCGAAATGTCTGCTACCCGTTGACAGGTGCGCGCGTTGTGCAATTATCCTAATGTCGGATAATTATTCCCGGAAGTTATCAGATTTACCGCAACCATCACTGACAACTTTAAATGGAACGCCGTGTGGC
>JAIFHC010000527.1:0-50000 GCA_021229015.1 Solen grandis
CCAAAATGAGGTCATCATCACTAACAAAATACACCCGGCATTTCCGATTTCAATTAAGGAAATAGGTACAAATCAGAGGGTGTCAAATTAGGGGGAATCGTGGGTAGAGGCAGAATACTGACGTCAAACTCAGTTGCTGCAGCTACTACAACTTGTGAAGTGTGGGTATTTGAATTTTCATGCACAATGAGTATATCTGCTTAGCCTATTTTTGAAGATGAAATGCCATAAGCAATGTTATCAAAGGATTGAGAGTCCCAGTGTTGCATTAAGCATAAACTGAAACAGTAAGGGGAACAGTCAAGCGGCTTGTAATTTGGAACTGTCTTATTAAATTTCAATATCAACTGGATCTTGTAGCTTATATATGTTGTTGTTTGCGTTCGCGCTCAGGCGTATTATGCATGGTGCTGCGATTTTTGACAGAGAACACCTTTAAGGCCCAGCTCCTCTGACTTCGGTTCTCTTGGACATTTTCTTTTAGGATTACCCTCTCTCAGGTGCACCTTCACACAGAGACAGATGCGGATACAAGGGATCTGGGTGCGCTACACTAGCTCGTTCCGAATAAGTTCTTTAACGTGCCCAGTGTATAGCACCAATACATGTGAAGCCCCTTAACCACTGTCTAGATGAACCAGCGCTGGGCTTCTAGGACGGCGGGAACACTCTAAAGTGTGTTTCTTTGATTTTGATTTGAACCCCAGACCCCTGGATTAGCCAGCGCGTTACCACAGAGCCACTGCTTCGCCAGCTAATACATCATCTTGCTGTGAGAGCCGAACGCATGTCAATGAACGTCATAATTTTATTTGCCATATACCAGACAGATTACATGCCAGGTGCATGAACTGCAGTACTTCATGTAAAGCGCCAAACTTCACGCACCGGTTACGTCACGCAACAGCAACTTTAACCAGGTGCGCCCTTGCCTGGTACTCGACAAAATTGGGTTCCTATGCGAACTCATAGTACTCAGTACTCGTACTACCAGGAACTTGTCTCCTGTCATCGTCGAATACCCCCGGCTGACTTATTCGGTTTCACTACATGATACCACGGCCTATAGATTATCTAGCGATCGGCAGTGGGTATTCGACGATGGTCTCCCGTGTATTGGTGTTATACACAAGGCATGGAAAAGAACCAAATGGTATTTTCGTGAAATCACCAGGAGAGGATTTCCTTATATCCAGCAACTGTCTCTTTTATGTCTTGTCTCTTCAGCAGATAAACAATATCCAACTGGAAATTGTTATCATTGATCGCAAGATCTAAATAAATACTACTACTACTAACGCTGTATACGATAGTTTCGCATGTATTTCTCAAGTGTGTAGATGAAATTTGTATTTTTACGGTAAACCAAAGTATTAAGTATTATACAATTATGGTGGATTTTATCTTGCCGTATGTTTGTTTCAATACTTTTTCCAGTAAACTCTTTCATAGTCTTAGGTATATTTGGTAGGAGTATTGTACTTATAGCAAATATTTAGCTAAAACCAACTACACATATTTGCATATTGTATCCAAATGTACATTCAAATTCTATACGTTGTATTGAAATTTCAAGTTTTGAAGTTTTTATTCAAGCTTTTATTGTAAGCCAGAAGGTCGTACGACCCATGTGGCAAACATATTACATTAAGTTACAAAATATGGCGGAGATGAACAAACAAAAGGTGAAGACAATGTAAACAATCATGTAACATGCATATCACATCATGTAAATATTACAAGATGTCATATAGATATATATCAATATCGAAGCAATTCCTTATTACTTTGTACCACTTTCATTATCGAAATGAAACATAAGAGGAAGTTACGAATAGAAAGAAAATACACCATGTCAAACAACATGAGCAGTACGTTACTACATTAACAGTTAAACAAAATATATAATAGAGTAACAATAATATTTAAACATCACGATGGTAGTATAAAACATTACTGCCCGTTCGCTCACGTGCATTTGTAGGAACCATTTTATTACACTATAGGAATTATATTTAAATAGTTCCTGATTTCCTTCACTTCTTGAAGAAACAAAATTATAATAACGTGCAACGCCATTTCCATTTGTAGACTATTCATGAACAGTCATTTAATCTGATAAATATGTCTTCGTTATCTTTCCTATCACGTAACCAAATGGTAGGGTGACATTCGTTTTAGAGCGCTTATGAGCTAAAATTTCCTAGATAATTTCGCTGACTTGCATCCTGGATATTCCGGAATATCTGGTCCTTTCACAACATGTTTATGTTAAACTGCCAAACAGTGCTCCCTACATAGAGTTGAAGTCGGACAGAACCTTACCCATTCGAGGAAGATGCATGCATGGTTTGATAATATTTGCTAGCTCGATTCCAAACACATCATCAAATACATATACATGTACATGTACTGTGAAATCATTTATTTTCGTTGACATTAAATCCCGTTTATTGAGAACTAACAGGTGAATTAACATCCCAGAGAACGTGAGGTCTGTGGAAAAAACACGGTTTTCATGAGGGTTTTGTGGATAAGAAACGCATATTAATGCCCCATTGAACGATTATAATTTCACGTACACCTTTTTGCAAAACTACTGCAGGGCGCCATGGTTACTGGCCTGGATATTGCAGACGACAACGGCACTGTGTTCCTGGTGGTTGGTACCTGGTCCACAGGGACGCTGTTCCTGTACGATGTGGACACGTCCTCTGGCATACCGACCCCACAATTCCAAAGTGTGGTCCGGAGTGGAAAGACTGACTTCACGTGGAATGAACTGTACACAATGAAAGAGGCTGGTGACCTTTATATTTCAGACCTTGGGTAGGTTAAACAACTTCACTTACATTATTTTATACTGTAAAATTATTTTACTACATCTCAAAACATGACAACATTACAGTCTGGGCAAAGAAAATGTGAATTCATTGAAACCGCCCTCGTAAGCCGAGGGTTTAGAGCGTCCGCCCCGGGAGGTCGTTGGTTCGATCCGCGACACACCACAGTCGTTAAAGTGGTTTTGGTAAGAATAATGTGACTCGGTGTTGTATTATGATGTTTCATGCCAACTGCAAGGGTATGGTACTGCAGCCTAGCAGCACTGCATCTGTCGGTGGGATGTAAAACTCAACTGATATACAAAGTTTAGCGTAATACAAAGATGATGCAGCCGATTTAAGTTTTCTTCCTAGAAATTATAACTTTAAAATATTGCATATCAATATCATTGTTAAATAATAATTTGATTGAACTTATTGATATTGTTGAATGGTTTCTCCTTTTTGAGTTTATCTTTCGAAATTAAAAAAAAACAAAAAAAAACAAAAAAAAAACTTCTTTTAAAGGGTGAAATATGTACGAGACCAAATTTCGTGGCAATACCTTAACAGTCTTACACACTGATACATAATGCAATAAATGTTATTTTCTTAATTTCAATCACTGCACAGTAATGTATAACTAATATGCTCTACATTTGTTATCCGTTGGATAACGTTATTTGTTTGTACAAATATCAACTGTATATCCAACGGGTAACAAATGTACATATTAATGAAGTCAAATGCAGCTATCCGATTTGTCATTGCCTTGAACGGTTGATTTCCATTATCCATATACAGTGTATTTGTATTTACAAATATTTCTTAATTTATTAAATTATAAAGTAGAAATGTACAGTATTTGCCTTTTACAAACGCTCAAAGTACTACAAAGAAATGTTTTATTTTTCCAGTATAATCAAGAGCGCCGATAGCCCAACGAATAAGCCCCTGGTTTACGTGGTGAGCGAGGGCGCCGGAGCCGTATCCCTGTATGAAATTATAAATGACCTGTCGGTCGGTCGCTAACACATGATCATTGCTGTGACTTGTTTTATTAAATGATTAACTTATTAAAATTAGCGTCAACTTAAGAGACATGTCTTTATTCTTAAAGAGAGACCCTCAATGGCTACATATAGACCAAAAAATAGAGTTATCACTAAAGGTGATGTTTACCTATACTGCACCACTCTACTCAATAAAGTATAGCCCTGTTAGATCACATTTGTAATACAACCACATGTGTAACACCTGTTACAAATGTGTTCAGTGCTGGTCTAGTCATGTGACGACATACAATCACGCGATCACATTCGTGAAAAAAACTGTTACAAATTGGATTTGTTTCGAATATGATCAACTTTAGCCCCGACTTCACTTCGTGAATAAGCATCATAATCCTATGTGTACAGGTTTTCAAAATATTCTGTTATTTACTATACGAGTCTAATTAAAGTTCACTTGAGGTTATCCATACATCATTTTAATGTGACCATGGTCCGCCATGTGATTGTGGGAATTTTATAATAAATGCACGCCTTTATAGACTTTATAGAGAAATTAGTCTATAACTGCAGGTCAGTGGATGCTTGCATATGTATTGGAGTCATTTTAAGCCTTTGAAGAATCATGGTTATAATTGGATGATGAATGGATTACCTTAAAGCACCTCGTTCACAGATGGTCATCAACTACAAATTTGATTTTAACTAAATGTGTGCACTAACGTCTGTTAATACCCATCTACAGACGCAAACCATCCGTGGTCGTAAAAAAAACATGGGTTGTTTCCGCATCACAGACAATACCGTGACAGACGGTATTGAAACTATATTTAGATTAATAAAACCTAAACTTACATTCATTCACTTTTCCCGCATGCTCTAACTTCAAAGGATGAACTTACGAAATTGCAACACTGAACTACTGAAGATGCCATGTTGCGGAACGTTTCCCTCGGGGATATCGTACTCTAAATTTAACCAATTTCGTCGAAGTTGCGTTTACAAAAATAGCGTTTTCCTGTGCAATGTGACCTACACTTTCCGAGTTCATTTGCCAGGAAAAAAGACTTCATTAACATTAACATTTAGAAAAGAATATACTTTTTTTTTAAACAGGATAAGATCTCAAGTGCACTTACAAATATGTAGTTAATACATGTGTATCTAGATAATGTCTTATCTAAATCACACGGCGTAGCACGCCATTGGTCTTACCATTTCGAAATCAAGGTTATAAAATTCCTATTTGTGGAATAACCTCTCTACATAACACCACGTACGTAGTACAAATTCATTTTTATTTTCTTTCATTTTGGTGGGTCTTTTGGATTGTTGAAAGGAGCAGAAAGGTATTTAACATTCGTTATTTGGAGAATTTTTTTCGGATATGCATTTTTAGTATAACTGACAATGCAATGTAGCCATTTTAAATGTCATAAATAGCTTTAATATAGCATGCCTTAAGTCAATATGGCTGTTTTAACTCTTCTTTAAGCATAAAATGAATTTACTTGAAAAAAAACGTCGACACTTTTATTATACTTAAAAATCAACGTTGATGTCAATTTTTGACGGATACAATTCCAAGCTTTAAATGGATTAATCACCAGAATACTGTGTACAGGAATATGAACAGGATTTCATACGTCGTTCAACATCTGCGCTACTATACCAAACTCAGTGAGGCATTTTTTGGAGACAGAAATTGCCATTACCAATATTACAAGTTGACATGTAAAACGGCCTGTGTATATAATTCGATACATATTTTTTTAATTTCTCCGGTATTTGAAGCCAAAAGGTATCGTTAGATATGTATGTATACATGTATAACAGTTTGCTAGATCTAGATATTGGAATGTGGAAAAGAACTGTGGACCTTTGGTATGCAAGTCGAGCACTCTACCAAATCGCCAAAATCAATAACGTATCATTTTATACATCTACTCCATCTACTTTACAAACCTTCCGTTCAAAAATCTGTCCTCGGACTTTTATAGCATGTTTGTCTGCGGGACTATTACGTCTACACCTGTTTGCTATTCATGATGGACGTGAAATGTTAAAAGGTAACCAAATGGAACCATGTAAATCACTGTTTCGAGCTGGACTCGTACTTGGGTAAGAAGTAGAAATATTTGATTTCATAAGATAGTTTGTGATCGTTCCACCCCATTTGTAATAATCAAATGCATCCCCGGACACGACATACCAACGTCGCTAAAAATGATTGAGAGCATTGGCGGAAATTGCAACAGTATATTTTTTTTCTTTTTCTATCTTGTCATAATTATTTGCAACATATTGTTTTGTTTAGTGGGTTCTATCGCCCAAACCGACAATATTTCAGTCATTTTGAGACTATGTCAACCTGAGACTGATATAGTGCTTCCACACTGCAGTTTCACGCCGTAGACATGCGGCATGATACCACACCCAGTCACATTATCCTGACACCGTGTCAACCAGTCCTGGAACTACCCTTATATGCAGAGCGCCAAGCAAGGGAGCTTATCAGTAACATCTTTTATGACATTGGTATTTCGCGGCTGGGGATCAAACCCGTTCCCAAGGCGGACGCTCTAACCAATCGACCACCGGGCATTAATCAAGCAAAATCATGAAATATGAAAAATACGTTTGGTGATGATTGTCCTTTATAGTCTGCTGTTAAAATGTGGGCTGCGGATAAAGTGAAAGTCCTCTTTTTTATGCCCAACGTAGTGCTCTCTTGAATTCCTTACACACTTTAAACTTAACCGATTCAATAAATTGTAAATTGTTGCTTTATGGAAACAATACCCTTAGTGATTCCACAAATTCATCATTTTTTTTCACTGGTTTACAAATACATTGATTCTACTCACAGGTTTGGCTAGGTATTGCTTTGCTGCTTCCAGATATAACAATTATACTTTGTTGTATCAATTATAATATACATTTAATTTTTCTCACTCCTATCGGATATATCTTTTTCACTTCCTTTCATAATTTTAATCATATTTTTTGTTGTCGTTTTTTTTTTTACATTCATCTACTTTCTTAATGTTATATTAAAACAACCAATTTATAAGCTGTAAATTACCCCACAACGGAAGAAGATCTCTATAAGCATCTCATGATTTCGATCTAATTCTTACTTTACATGTTCTGATATGCAATTGTATATACAAGTATTTCTTGAATAAAAATATGTTTAAACTAAAGTGAAAGAGAAACAGAGAGCAGCCATCCTCCTGCTTCTGATCAATGCTCCACACCTCACAACTTGTAGGAGCTGCAGGAACCAAGTGTGTCTCATTCCCTGTTATCACCTGATTTGACACCCTCTGATTTTGATCTATTTCTCAATCTTAAAGGACATTTCAGCGGGTTACCAATTATTTCAATTTAGGATTTTTTTTAAATATTTATTTGTTTTAAGAAGAATGTCTAAGGAAAATCAAACTTTAAATATACATTTTTTAAATATTATTCAAAGTATTTTGCCAAATTTGAGGGTCACAGTTTTTTTTTTGGCTGCTGAAATTTCAACATGTTGAGGTATATATTTTTCTTATATTTCCAAAAAGCCCTGATATAAGTGGATTGAATCTGAAAAACTGATATAAAAAATAAGAAAATTTGTCCGTATATCTAATATAATTTCATAGGTTTTTGGTTGATTTTGTAGGCATTTTTTTCCCTGGCATAATGGATATTTTTTTTGCTCCGTTTGGTACTTTCCATGCCTTATTGGCAGTATTTTCACCTGCAACTTATAAAATACATTATAATTTTGTGAGAAATTATTTCGAAAATATAATTTTAATATGATTTTGTAGTATTTAGAAATAAAATATTTCCATTTTTATTGCCTTGATTTTTTTCAACAAATTTTACCATCAACAGTGATGTTCTACCGTAAGCTTGAGCTCTAAAACATGCATGGTTTCCCTCAAACTTTAATTCATTTATCTTATAGTCTAAAGTAATTATGAGCATAATTTTAGAAAAATCTGTCCGCTAGAAACAACAACAACAACAACAACAACAAAACAAAGAAAAACAACAAGAAAAACAATAACAACATAAAACAACAACTACAAAAACAACAACAACAACAAAAAAAAACAACAAAAAAACAAAAACAAAAAAAAACCCTCTTTAAATCAGATCGTGTGGGAAGGATTTTGACAGTGATGCTGACGTTGGTGCTATTTTTTTTGGACCGTCAAAATGAATGCCATTATTAAATTAGAACATCATCAAATAAGGCTTTATAATATCACATCAGTTTATTGTTTATAGAATAAGGACAGGTTTTTAATATATAGTAGTGGATATTAACACTAAAAGATATTGTAAATAATTAAGAAATAATAATAAAACGGGAGAACTGGCACTATTTTAGACTCATGGCATATTGAAATGATTTGAAGATCACGATGCATTGAAACGATGGCTTTAAAGACAGTCTATGTTCATCATATTACAACTTAATAAGTTAACATGATTACGATATTGAAATAATTTCTTACATTTTCAGTTGTAAATTTCAAAATGTTTTTTTTTAATATTTTTAAAAGATCATATTTGCATTTGTATTGTCTGATTTTTTGCCTGGGTAAAACGTCCCACAGACTGTATTTTTGTCATTTTGGAGACTGACATAGTTTCACCTCTCCCCGATAACATACAGTAGACATATTACAAGATACCACACCTAGTCACACTACCCTAATCCTGGGTCAATAAGTCATCGAACTACCCACAATGTGATGAGCGCCTAGTCCAAGGGAGAATTACAAGAATCAATTTAACAACGTTGGTGTGTCGCGGCCAGAGATCGAACCCACAACCTCTTGGTTACGGAACGGACACTCTAACAACCGCGACACATTTAAGATTCTCTCAATGTGAGGACTGAGGAGTAGAGCCCATAGTTTAGTTCTGTATAAACTTATTTTATTGAAAATCACACAGGAAATATGCTGGTGGTACGATGTATCCTTGTGGCATGCCTGGTCCAGCTGTCATGCTGCTACTACGCACTAAAGCCGTTGTCCTACACACAGTTACCGACGGATGTTAGAAACAATGTCTTTCAGTACAGCGGTCTGGTCCGAGGGGCCGTCACCGACGGAGCTTATGATCCAATTGCTAAAATTTTGTACGCCATTGGTGAGTAAAAGCTAAAAACAATGGTCTCTTTATTATTGAACAGGGTTGCTTGCAACGCTGTTCTTTAGTAGCGCACATTTTAAATCGGACAACAATTCGGGGCTATATATAGACATCTATATTTATGGATTTTCCCCCTTTTTTTGACGTAGAAAATAGTTTCAAATTTTGCTTCCTGTCTTATCACTGAGTGTTGATAATTGTTATTTCAGTACGACTGCGTTATGTAAGTCGAAACTGAATTAAAATGTGTTAATAATCGATGCTGGAGATAATATGTTAAACAAACTGTAATGAAAACAAAAAAGTACGCAAGCGAAAAAATCGCACCACATTCGGAGATATTTTGAACCATGACTGGCTAGAATTTCCGGCGACAGGCAACGTTATATCGATAAAAATTCGTCTGCATGGCTTTTTCTTCAGATGACCCGTATAAAAATAGTCGGACTGTTCGCTATTCAAACGGCTTGAAAATGGGTGTGTGTTCGAATCCCAGCCGGGGAACATATTTTACAATCTTTTTAAATTATTTTTGTGATACATTGTATAAAATACATAATTATATTTTTGTTATATTGAAAATCATTAATTTACCTATAATAAATAGAATGAAAAAATACATAAATAATAAAAGTTTGTTGTTTTACATTTGCTTCCTAATATTCATATAATCTTCTGAACTGTGGGCAAGAGAAAGGGGAGAGTAAGAGTGGTGATATAATTATTTTTACAATCCATTGAGACAAATGGTGCGTTCATCTTATTTAACGACCGTGTTCAAGTAAGGTTAAAACGGGTTTATAACATTGGATTTATTGGCATCGTTGAACATTTTATCCGCGTTTATTAAATGTACTTTGATAAAGAAAAAAATGCTACACAAATATATAAAAACCCTGTCCTCTCAGTGCTATAAGCGCTTTGATTTAAGTCCGGACGAGATCTGTTAAAGAAAAGTCAAAGACCCCATTTTCAATTTACGTGGTCACTGAATTTAGTTTTTACATACGAACTCCTTTTTCATCACGGTCAAAACTGGGAGCGAGGCCTGTGGTTCTATTTGAGTGCCTCTTGAGTATTTCAAGTGTAACCCTTTTTACGTCACGACTCTTAACTCCAGCAAAACAAATGCAACAACGACTAATCCTTATTTTTATTCATAGAATTTATATAAGAAATTATAATGGTTTCTTTTAGTTAGTAAATTGATTACTCTGGGCATTCTTGAGGTCAATATACGATTTTGTTAAAGCCCTTTAAAAGTGATACTGGCCGAAGATGTGTAACGCGATACCGGTAATACTATAACAATGGTATTATATTTACTGTATACTCTCCGTCTTTAATAACGCAAACCCTTGATGGGCAATAAACTTAAAGCGTTAACGATACCATGTATACGTTATATGCTTTTTGAATAAGTTCAGGAAATTGAAGTTTATTCAACACACTATGAAAAAGAAATCCTCCATGTAGCACGGCGTCGGACGAACGTCGTTGGGGGCGAAAGACTATATAAATGTCACAGTACCGTTAATCTACAACAGGGGAGAATCATATGTAAGCGGCTGGGTAGCTCAGTCGGTTGTTTATTTGTTTGTTTGTTGGGTTTAACGTCCCACCCAAAGTATTTCAGTCATTTGGAGGCAATGTCTACTTGAGAAAGATATAGTGCTGCCACACTGCAGTATCACGCCGTAGACATGTGGCATGATACCACACACAATCACATTATCCAGACACCGAGCCAACCAGTCCTGCAACTACCCTTATATGCTGAGCGCCAAGCAAGGGAGCTATAACAGTATCATTTTTTACGACTTTGGTATGTCGCGGCCGGGGATCGAACCCACGACCTCCCGCTCCCGAGGCGGACGCTCTAACCACTCGGCCATCGGGGAATCATGGGTGAGCAGCCGGGTAGCTCAGTCAGTAGAGCATTCGCCCTGTAAGCGAAAGGTCCCGGGTTCGAATCCCGGTCAGGCTGCATATTTTTTCTTACCCTGTGACATAAATATAAACGAAAATACCAAGGATCATACGAAAGATGTGTAAGCAATATAGCAACAAGGTTAAAAGACACCAAAGATCTATCATTTTCTAAAACTTCAACGTGTTTATATACAGACAGCTCAGGCATCATTTGCATATCAAAAAGTAATGAATGGACAGGCATTTCGCCGAACCAGAATCTGCGAACAACAACAAATGAACGATTTACCCTCGTTCAAAAGGAAGCACAAACAGTTTTTTTTTATCGATTTATGATGAAAGATTCAATATTATTTTGTGAAATAGTTTAAACGGTAATCAATGATGATAAAAAACGTCTGATACAATTTTTCAAAAGTGTCCACCGCTCCAATATTGCAGGAAAAGGGAGAGAATACTTTCCTAGCCGAATGCTATACTCAAAATATCAACATCGTCTTGTTTTTCTCCCCAAATAAACTGAACAAACTTTACCCATCTTATAACTAAAGTTTGATGTGTTATTACATAAAATTCCATTAACGAACATATAAAGGTGAGATGTTGTTTTAGTACGAAGCTGTAACATATCTGTGCCTAGTTTTCGATCGATTACTTCCGGTTCCGATGGAGGATGTATAAATATGTTCTGTGTTCCAGGGACTACCAGCCATTTTCTGAACGTTATAGACATATCGGACCCAGTTCATCCCGTTCTTCTGACAACGCACGAGTTTAAGCACGGGGAAGGAGTGCCAAGTGCAGTTGATGTATGTGGGGACGAAGTAGCGGTGGCGTTGTTTGGTGACTCGGACACCAGCGAGGGTCACGTGCGCTTCTACCACACGTTCACGCACGGAGCTAAATCGCTGAATCTAAAACTTGACCACTATGTAACAGGTCTTAAGTTATATGTTAATTGTTACCCAAAGATTTCGTTGTATTTTGACATTGTACTAGTATGTTCATCTATTTTTTTATTGCAAAATGAAGTAAGTCGAAGCTTTTAATTAATTGATAATATCAATATAGATTTAAAGTAACCAATGTAAATGGTACCATAAACACTAATAAGAGATACAAAACCATATAACTATTCTATCATATTCTAAAGATAGAAGGAAAAAAATTTTGTACTGGTAGATTTAAAATGAAACAAGTTTGCAATGCATGCGCTAACGCCGTGCGTATTAACTTCTTATATTTTACCAATGAAAAAAGGTTGGTGACGTAACAAAATGACGTCATTTACAATAAAATAAAATGCCGAGATGCAACTTGATGTTCATTTTGCAAGTAATAGACGGGTCTGCAACGCATCAATTTTAACCCAAATATATATTCATTTGTATATTCAGAGACAACCGAATGTAGTAGTTATTAGGTTTTTGCCTCTGCAGGGCGAAAACCTATTGTTCTTCTGTTTATTATTATTATTATTATTATTTTATTATTATTATTATTATTATTATTATTATTATTTTATTATTATTTATTATTATTATTATTATTATTATTATTATTTTTCCAATTCCACCCATTTTTGTAGCCAGCCTAGCGGCCAGATGAGAAAAGCTATAGTATTAGAATTTGGGCATGGAGTCACATATATTTGAACTTGTGCCTAAATGGTCAAACTTTTCACTTTTGTTTCTGACTTAGCCACTACGGGGCGCAATGCATGTAATCACTGTTTTGCTATTAACTAAAAAATTTGAAACCTGATTTAGATGCGGTTTTTTACATATTGTTCCTTGTTGACAGCCCATTCAAATATGATTGATATCTCATCATCGAGTACTGGGAGAAAAAAAAATGTTCTAGGAGAGGTTGAATGTTCGAGCCTTGTAAAAAAAGTGGACAAATGAGAGTAGGTCTACGAAAAACCTACCCATTTTTGTTAGAGATCAAATAGAAGAATTCTGTTTGCTGCATACGATTTGAAAGACATATACGCACAAAATATATGGGTAGGCGAATTCAGGAAATGCGTGGTTTGTCCTCTAGAAACGGTCAAATTTCACTAAATTTTTAGGAAAAATTAAAATTTCAAAAACATCTTTTTGTCGCTCCTGACTTTATTTTCTGTTCATTCTTCATGAAATTTTCACACGTTATGTATTGTTATGTTTGAAAGGGCCTCAGAATTAAAAAGTTTTAAAAAAATGAAAAGGTCAATGTCATATTACGATTATTGTGTTTTTATTCGGCCCCAAATAGCTCCAAAACTAAAAATATTTCATTGAGAGTATATGAACAAAAGTTTTAGTTCTAAAAGAGCTCTTTCCAGTGGAGTTAAGATTTGGACATTATACGGCAGTCCAAAGTTTGATCCTTTTTTGGAATAATTGTAAATCAGGTTTTATGCTTCAAATTCTGTTATATAAGAATAGAATGTTTGACTTGTGCGACTAGTATACTTGATTGAACTATTTGCTGCATTGCTAGGTACCTAATGGTGAAATTTTAATAAATTTTCTTTCTCATTTTGCCGCTAGGGGGCGCTTTTCTTGAAATCATTCTTTTGCTTATAACTCAAAAAGTTGAAGTCCGATTCGAATGCGTTTTTTTTTTTTGCATTCTGTTCCCTGTTGATAGCCTAATAACATATGATAGTACGGATAAAAATGACGAATATCGGGTTAGGATCGAAATAGTTAATGTCTGTTTGTGATTTGTTGTGTATATGACCACAGGTTTCTCGTCCAGGTACGAATAATTATATCCCAAGGGCAAAACTTCGCACTCGTGATATAATATTATGCACCTGAACTCGAAACAATGGTAAAATAACGATAAAGATTGATTACGTCCTGAAAATTGCATGATATCAATATTTTGTAGTGTCACTGAGTTGATAGAATAGACTTATCCCAAGAAAAATGACAATCAGTCGAGGAGGTATTGTTTTTATAAAGGGCGTCGTGGTCCAGTAGTAGGCCTAACATACCCGACTGCGAATTTATCGGTTTTGTGTTCGAACCCTGTTGAAGGAAATGATTTTTCATGACCCTCTGCTAACCCATCTCGGCGGTTCTTGGGATGGACAAGTACTTTACGCCTAGCAGAGGGGTGTGTGTGTGTGTGTGTGTGTGTGTGTTGGGTGGAACTATGCCTGCAATGATCTAAAATTCTAGTTATCAGTTACCAGCTAAGCTAGTTAGTAATATCATAATAACGTTACGTTACATTCGACAGTGGGCATGCACCCAAAGCAGTTACGTTACACCAAGGATTGTAATAACGCTGTGGTCACAAACGAAGGACTCCCGGGCAAAAACACATTTGGGGAATACGTCAACCCTGAGGGATCAGTCTCTATCATCCAGGTTCAGCGAACAGGCAACCCCACAGTCCGCACCGTGGATTTCACCAACTTTAACACCGATCAACCTTCTGATGAGTAAGTGATTTCCTTGTTTCTACCGGTATTCATAGGGTTTACCGCCATATGGGGATCTCGGAAAATTAAAAGCTGTAGTTACACGACGTTTCGCTGGTGTTTAGCACGCTTGAAGTAAAGTTTTAGTTGTGTGTGACGTCAGTCACACCAACTATAGTACTACGTTCTCCTAGATTTAAAACCTAGATGTAGTAGTCTACGTATCCTTGTGATAGTCTATGTATCCTTGTAGTCTACGTATCCTTGTGGTAGTCTACGTATCCTTATGGTAGTCTATGTATCTTTGTTGGAGTCTATGTATTCTTTTGGTAGTCTACGTATCATAGTGGTAGTCTACTTATCCTAGTTGTAGTCTACATATCCTTGTGGTAGTCAACGTATCCTTGTGGTAGTCTAAGTATCCCTGTTGGAGTCTATGTATCCTTGTTGGAGTCTATGTATCCTTGTCGTAGTCTACGTATCCTAGAGGTAGTCTACGTATCCTAGTGGGAGTTTACGTATCTTGTTCCAGATCGGCTGGGAATTCTTGCATGTTATATTCAGACGCGAAGCATAAGTCACGGCAACCATCAAGAGGGACTTATTCGAAATAGAATTCTGATCGATATAAGATTAAGGTTTTATGTTTATTATTTTGAATGAGTAATGCTACATGGGGTGATGATCTCTTAAATACCTAAAGTCACATTAGTCTGTCTACGTATTGCTGAAGTCATATCTGCTACCCTCACGTTCGTCTGCTGCAGTATTCCTGTCCGGGCGCCATCCATATTCATTCCGACCTCAGTTCATAGTCCCTTGACGACTGTGGCCCAAGACATTGAACCTGAAGATATTGTCATTTCGGAAGATGGTGGAACGGCTTGGGTCACACTGAAGGTATGGCTTTGAAATTTCAGCCCAATTGTGAATTTGCCACATGTCAGTTCAGTACGATTTCTTCAGTTTGGTAGTCACTTGTTTTCTGAGGGTGTGACACCATGTTTCGACGAGCGGCCAAAAGATCTCAGTAACTTAGAACTTACAGGTTTCGTAATATTAGACCTTGTAACCTGAACATCAGTCATAGATTTAAACATCTGACGTTAATCAATACACATGGTCAGTCCCATATCATGGACACCCTTGCTTTAGAAAGACTCATGATGGGCTTTCTGACAATAGCCGTAAGGCCTCAAATATAGCCATAATAATCAGAAAATGATTGCTAGCCATTA
The DNA here is from genome assembly GCA_021229015.1 of Solen grandis. Taxonomy (NCBI): domain Eukaryota; kingdom Metazoa; phylum Mollusca; class Bivalvia; order Adapedonta; family Solenidae; genus Solen; species Solen grandis. The sequence goes on from JAIFHC010000527.1 coordinate 15,590, forward strand.
CAATAGAAGAAAAAGATATCTATTGAGCAGCAGTTTACTTACTGTTTCTATCTACATAGACTGTAATATTTCCCCTCGAGCAACATTTTAAGGGATCATCAAAGTTAAAATAACTATGATAAAGATGATACCATAAATGGAAATTATACAAGATATTGACCACTGGTTCAAGAGGAAATGTTCAAACTGCGCTATAACCGGTTTAAAAAAGAAACCAACAATCAATCGGTTAGCTTTAAATTCATAGCTGATCGGATTTGGTCATTAGATGATCATTTGTGCAAAATAAAATTACTCGCAGATTCTGGTCATTGGTTTCAGGGGAGAGCATTCTTAATGTTCTAAATGGGCAATGAAAGGAATCTAGATCACGCAGACCTGAGAGACCCATTTGAAACGGATTTAATTTATTTTAGCAATGATTGGTCGTTAGTCATTAGATACTCATTTTTGCCAAATGAAAAAGATAAACTATAATCATTACGTAATGATTTTATTGATTAAAATAAAATAGTTTAGGTGACATGATAATTAGAGTTCTGCATATATGACTTTTGATGAGGATCACTCCTACATGTAAAGAAAATTACTAAAGAATGAACGACACATGAATGGCTGTCACTAAAGCTCACACGTTGTTTCAGGTTGTCAAAAAATCAGTGGCGGCGGTTCATTTCTTTAAAAAAAACATTTTTAATGAATGTTTAATTCACCATTGACAGGAAAATGACGCCATTGCAACAATAAATATTCGATATGGAACAGTGTCAAAGATAAATCGGCTGCCAAGGAAAACATGGAACACATCTGCTGTCGACACAAGTGACAGGGACGGAGGTAATTTCTCCTGTCCGTCTGTTTGTATACAAACCCTTCCTGCCTAATTATTTTAGTTCGATAGGTGAATTTGAGCTTTTAAATTTCCCATTACATACAGTCAAACCTGTCTCAAACGACTCGTGGATCACGAAAAAGTTGAGAGGGATAAAGTACAATGAAATGCTAGTTAGTTAATATCGTAACTTAAGACAGGGTTGATTAGTAATTGAGTTGGTCGCTGTATACTTCATGACCCTCGCAAGCGCAAATTACTGGTGCAACCCAGAAACCATCGAGAGGGATTAGTGTACTAAATTGTCAACGTAAATTAAGTTAAAATAAACTTACATTCATACATTATACTGTACCAATAGGTGTCCACCTCAAGTCTTACACCGGTCTGCAGTCTATACGTCAGCCCGGTGCCATCAGACAGTTAAAATTGAAAATAAAAAGTTTCTGTTTACTGGAGATGAAGGGTCCATCAAGACATATACTTCTGCCTTACACGGGTTCGCCTGGACTGACGCCGCCACTGCTCGTTCAATTTGTATGTATTATGATTATAAGGCCTTTCTTTGAATACTAGTATTCGCTTTTAATTAAAATAAATAAACACTGTGACATCACCGCTTGCGCTCGGGTGAGTGACACTGCAGGCTCACTCAAGTTGCACATGTGGTCGGTGGTTCATAAATCATGAGAAAAAACGTCTCCATTTGCCAAAATAAGTGAGACATTGTTCATTTACTGTGAAAGATTAAAGTCCTGTCTATATCTGTCTGACATTTTTATGAAGTGCTGCTCTCTCATTTAGCAGATTTCATTAACATAGAGTGATATCACATTTTATTTTTGAGAATTTCAATAGAACACATTTGAGATAATAATTCTAATACATGTACGAGTATGACATACAGAAACAGAAGTTTGAACACAAATTATGTTCATATATGAAAAGTATCACTTTCATTATCAAACGTGTGTGTGTGTGTGTTTTTTTTCTGCAGCAAATGAAATAGACAACGCCGACCTTAAGGCCAATGCAACAGATGATGAATTATTAGGTAACGTAGTCAGTTGTTCCCCCACTCGCCCCCCCCTCTCTCTCTCTCTCTCTCTCTCTCTCTCAGACCCTGTTCACATCAACCTTACGGCAGCCGTACACCTGTCTACGACCAATATTTTTGAGAATATCGTACGTTTCGTACGACACTCCCAAGACATCCGTACAAATTCGCAATACCGCAGGGTTGTCGCAACGTCGCGAAATAGATTTTTCCTACGCTCAAGCTACAGACACTGTTCGACCCGTGAAAATACTGTACGAACATCGTATTGCTGCCTGTGACTTGAATATAAATTAATTTGATCGAAAATATTACTGATATGTTGACATAGTAAATTGAAAAAGAATATAGACTAGAAAGTCTAATGATTTTTAGAGGAAAAGAAGAAGAAACCTTGTGGTATTTGGGAACATTATAGTAGATTTTAAATATCTCAAGATAATAGATAGACTTATTTTGATAAACAGATACAATATAAAAACAACTATAGTCTCAGTGTAAAACATAAACATATTGTCCAATGAATGCTCATTAGCCTTGTTTTTTATATGCCGATGACCCTTTCTGGCTATCAATGGACATATACATGTATTTTATATAGTACCGGTATATTTGTAAATAGTATGTTGATTTAATTTTCAACACATTGTTACTGGTAGTTTATTCATTTACACCACAGGGGCTAAATTAACACCCCAAACGCCTAGCAAACGAACTTAATCTTTGCATGATTTATAATCGCTACGATCGAGGATTGAACCAACGACATCCTGGTTTCGGAATTAAAATTTAAATAACATGTCCCCCTCAACCGGCGTGCTTCAGGAAGGTTACAAATCAGCAAAGTGGATGGTAAAAACAAATTGACTGGAAAGTACACCCACCTAGAGATGTTTGGTGGGCGGGGCTTCTCTGTCTGGGACTCCGCCTCCATCGTCAATCCCGTGTTTGATTCTGACGGCACTCTCGAAGAGTACATGGATGCTTTCGCTAAAACTGTGTTTAACTGCGACTACAGTTCAAGTTCAAGTGCTGCTACGTACGAGTCACCAGAGATGCTGAGGGACACAGTTTCCGACAACCAGGTAGTGTGTAACTAAATGTATCGTTTGTTACAATCAGGTAATGTATCACTAGAATGTATTACTTGTTATAACCGGGTAATATATCACTAGAATGTATCACTTGTTATAACCGGGTAATATATAACTAGATTGTATTACTTGTTATAACCAGGTATATATATCACTAGAATGTATTACTTGTTATAACCAGGTAATATATCACTAGAATGTAATACTTGTTATAACCAGGTAATATATCACTAGAATGTAATACTTGTTATAACCAGGTAATGTATCACTAGAATGTATAACATGTTATAACCAGGTAATGTATCACTAGATTATTACTTGCTATAACCAGGTAATTTATCACTAGAATGTTTTTCTTGTTATAACCAGGTAATATATCACTAGAATGTTTTACTTGTTATAACCAGGTAATATATCACTAGAATGTAATACTTGTTATAACCAGGTAATATTTCACTAGAACGTATTGCTTGCTATAACCAGGTAATATATCACTAGAATGTATTACTTGTTATAACCAGGTAATATATCACTAGAATGTTTTACTCGTTATAACCAGGTAATATATCACTAGAAAGTTTTACTCGTTATAACCAGGTAATATATCACTAGAATGTTTTACTCGTTATAACCAGGTAATATATCACTAGAATGTATTACTTGTTATAACCAGGTAATATATCACTAGAATGTATTACTCGTTATAACCAGGTAATATATCACTAGAATGTATTACTTGTTATAACCAGGTAGTGTATCACTAGAATGTATTACATGTTATAACCAGGTAATATATCACTAGAATGTATTACTCGTTATAACCAGGTAATATATCACTAGAATGTTTTACTCGTTATAACCAGGTAATATATCACTAGAATGTATTACATGTTATAACCAGGTAGTGTATCACTAGAATGTATTACTTGTTATAACCAGGTAGTGTATCACTAGAATGTATTACATGTTATAACCAGGTAATATATCACTAGAATGTATTACTTGTTATAACCAGGTAATATATCACTAGAATGTATTACTTGTTATAACCAGGTAGTGTATCACTAGAATGTATTACATGTTATAACCAGGTAATATATCACTAGAATGTATTTCTTGTTATAACCAGGTAATATATCACTAGATTATTACTTCCTATAACCAGATAATATATCACTAGAATGTATTACTTGCTATAACCAGGTAATATATCACTAGAATGTATTACTTGTTATAACCAGGTAATATATCACTAGAATGTATTACTTGTTATAACCAGGTAATATATCACTAGAATGTATTTCTTGTTATAACCAGGTAATATATCACTAGAATGTATTACTTGTTATATCCAGGTAATATATCACTAGAATGTATTACTTGTTATAACCAGGTAATATATCACTAGAATGTATTACTTGTTATAACCAGGTAATATATCACTAGAATGTATTACTTGTTAAAACCAGGTAGTGTGTGACTAGAATGTATTTCTTGTCATAACCAGGTAATATATCACTAGAATGTATTACTTGATATAACCAGGTAATATATAACTAGATTGTATTACTTGTTATAACCGGGTAATATATCACTAGAATGTATTACTTGTTATAACCAGGTGATATATCACTAGAATGTATTTCTTGTTATAACCAGGTAATATATCACTAGAATGTATTTCTTGTTATAACCAGGTAATATATCACTAGAATGTATTTACTTGTTATAACCAGGTAATATATCACTAGAATGTATTTCTTGTTATAACCAGGTAATATATCACTAGAATGTATTACTTGTTATAACCAGGTAATATATCACTAGAATGTATTACTTGTTATAACCAGGTAATATATCACTAGAATGTATTTCTTGTTATAACCAGGTATATATCACTAGAATGTATTACTTGTTATATAACCAGGTAATATATCACTAGAATGTATTACTTGTTATAACCAGGTAATATATCACTAGAATGTATTTCTTGTTATAACCAGGTAATATATCACTAGAATGTATTACTTGTTATAACCAGGTAATATATCACTAGAATGTATTACTTGTTATAACCAGGTAATATATCACTAGAATGTATTACTGTTATAACCAGGTATATATCACTAGAATGTATTACTTGTTATAACCAGGTAATATATCACTAGAATGTATTTACTTGTTATAACCAGGTAATATATCACTAGAATGTATACTTGTTATAACCGGGTAATATATCACTAGATGTATTACTTGTTATAACCAGGTAATATATCACTAGAATGTATTACTTGTTATAACCAGGTAATATATCACTAGAATGTATTACTTGTTATAACCAGGTAATATATCACTAGAATGTATTACTTGTTATAACCAGGTAATATATCACTAGAATGTATTACTTGTTATAACCAGGTAATATATCACTAGAATGTATTTCTTGTTATAACCAGGTAATATATCACTAGAATGTATTACTTGTTATAACCAGGTAATGTATCTTTCGAATGTGTCACATGTTTCAACTGTGTGGTTTACTATTAGTACCATTTTAATATCTTATTTGTGGCAAATTATTTGTATATTGAATATATTGAATGCAGATGTAATGCATTGATAGTTGTTACCGGGTATATAAATTCATATAAAGTTTTGCTTGTTTATACCAGGTATATGAATACATGCAATGTATCACTTATTATAACCAAGTATAAGAATATACGCAACGTTTTAATTTTGATTCTATGTAAATGAATACATTTATGGTATCATTTTCTACAACCAAGTATAAAATTTCGCCAATTTCAGACTGGTGGACAAAACACCAACAGCCACGAGCTAGGCACTATTTCCTACAAATAAAGTCATAAACATTCATAAAAATGAGTATACTGACGATCCGTTGTTTTCGAAGATCTAAATGATAACCTTAAACCTAGCCGTCTATGGTCACGTGATAATCCTTTATTTTAACAGCATCCAAATAGTGTTCTTAATTTCCAAATAATTCTGCTAGCGGAATCCATTTAGAACATCTGTTTGAATTTCAGATTAAACCATTTAAAGATAGCTGCTCACATGTACTTACATAATTTTAACAAGTCCCTAGAAATTAAGGATTTATTAAATTTCACCAAAGATATATTTTAAGATGTTTCGTAATTAAATACTACAGTGTATACTTTGAGTCTATATTTTCTGAATTATTTAACTCTGAAACTAAATAATTACTTTACCAGCTGGAGGGAACAAATCTCTACTATTATAACCTCTTTTATCAAAATTTAGGAATGATAGAAAAACCCTGGAACAATCTTAAGTAAAATTCTTGACCTATGTTGCTTCTTGTATAAGGCCCCTTGTGTCCCCGTCAAGCTATATGCATGGGGTGTGGGTGGGGGGCTTCAGTGCAGAATCATCGGTAGTATTTAATGCATTTTGTAGATTGCTAGCTGCATACATCTCTGAAAGTTTCTATATGGCGCGGATATACAGAAGTATTTTGAAATGCAATAGAAATCCGGGCAATTGTGCAGGCGTTAGTGGAAGTCTTGTCTCGTTTAAAACAAATCGATCTAACCGAATCACAGTGAAATACCCCCAATTCAGAACACATTGCGTGCTGGTTATTCTGTATTTATTAGTTTACAACATGTACGTAGAAGAGGCTCTGGATTGGTTTCATTTCTGGTCACTCTTTATTTAACTTAATACACGATTTCCATTATCGAATAAAATTGTATACAAGGTAGTGGATAATAGTAGCTTTAACAGGCGTGAGTTGGTAATTCGGCGATATTTTAATCAATCGTTTTTTCTTCTTCTTTCTCTTACTCCTTCATTTGACCGGTCCCGGTAACCTAGTAAAGTGTCCGCCCCGTACAAAATTTATGAAAACTATTAAACTATTTTGGCTTAACTTCCTTGTTAAACGCTCAGTGTGATGTCACCCAGTGCAAGGGTGTCCCGGAAGTTTTTTTTTTTTTTTTTTTTTTTTTTTTTTTGTGGGGATGGGGGGATAGTTGTTACCTCCAGTTGAAGAACATCCATAAATAGGCAAAAACCACGTGACTAGGATGTTCAATTTCTGATAATTTTTATACTAAATAACTACAAGAAAGGGGGTGCGTTTCTTTTATCATGCCAATAAATAATAATCTTAAATAATTGTATGAATTTGACTCTCGTCGTCTTGTGTGTAAGATTCGGAATTATCTAATACGCTATTCTTCAATATTTTCTTATACTCGTTTAATTAAATCTAAATAAAATTACACTTAATGTCAGATCCTAAATGTGCGTTATATTCAAGCTCAGTTACTGTCATACCAGTGATCATTCGTTGAGGATTAGTATTCGTTTATTTCGTGGATGATTTCATCCATGAATTATATATCGCGAAACCGTTCTCCAGATTTCCCTACCACGAATCCGCAAATAAAGTTCGAATATAAATGTGTATACAATACTTAACATGTGTATGCTTGAAAAGACTTTCAATAAAATATTATCGAAATCAATTGCCAACGAAACATTATTGATATCTTAGTACTAGAATATGATGATTTGTATAATATATCACTAGTACATGCATGTCATACCACACACAGGGAGCCAAGGTGTCCGCCCTGGACATCGCAAAAGATATAACAGGAAACGAGACAGTGTTCCTAGTAGTTGGCACGTGGTCTACAGGCATGCTGATGGTGTACAAGGTAGACGTGACGTCAGGGACACCAGTACCAGAGTTTCAGAGCATCTACCGGTCAGGGGTCAAGGATGATCCCTGGAGAGATATGTATACGGCCAAAACAGCCGGCGATCTCTATATCTCCGACATTGGGTAAGTCCCTTCCTCTCATTTGTATTTCATATCGTGTATCTTGTTGTTACCAACTTCCTCCTGTGTAAGAAACACAAAGGTAACTACTACTACTGACTGCCACAAGTTCTCGGAAATACTTTCCGGTCAACTCAATTACTAGTATAATACTCAAATACACAAACATTTATATGTATTTCTGGCTGGAACATACTTAAGAACAGCTTTTATTTTCAAGGAGACCTGGAAATACTGATTCCGGTATCACCACTCTCTTTTACCATCGCAACAACAACAACTACAACAACAACTACTACTACTACTGCTACTCGCAACAACAACAACAACAACAACAACCACTACTACTAACAACAATAGCAATTACAACTTCTAGTGTCCAAACCGGCATCTGGAGGTCGTGGTTTCGAATCCTGGCCGTGACATTCAAAGTCACTGGTATAGCCCCCTTGCGTTGCGCTCAGTATATATGGTTAGTTCCAGGACTGACTGGCCCGGTGTCAGGGCTGGATGTGGCATCATGCCACGTGTCTGGTGATACTGCGCTGAAACTGTCGGCAGAATATTAAACTCAATAAAGATCAAAGGATTGAGAGTCCCAATGTTGTGTTGGCATAACCTTAAACAGGAAAGGAGAAAAACAAGTGACTTGAATTTTGGAAATGTTTTTATTATGAATAATAATATTTTCTACATAAAATAGATCTTGTAGCTATCTTAGCCTTTAACTTTGAAGGCCAAACACTCGTTTTTCATTGAAATACATATTTGATTAACTAAGGAAGTATTACATGCCAGATGTATGAAAATTGTACAGCGCGTCCCTGGCTTACGTCACGCAATTTCATTCATATTATCTTCATTGATAAGCTTCCCCGCTTTCGCATCGTTGCAGAGTTATTATATGGTATTGATTGCTCGCTAGAGGGCGTTGGATTTGGATATCCGGTGTCCCGGTTCCCACGACCGACCTTAATGTGTTGCGCAAAATAAAAACTACTGCTACTCCTATACTTACTTTTTCTTTTGCTCCTTTCACTTATTATCGAAAATAATGACGCTATTTTAATATTTCTTTGTACAGTATGTCTCACCGGACTCGAATTCCCGTACACATCACCCAATGTCGGTGCTTTCCGTACAACGGTCTGTTGTACGAAAAGACCGAAACCGCAGATATTCTAAGCGTTCAGTTCAAATAGGAGTTTAATTTTTCATAATTTGATTTTTTATTCATTTTCCATGTGTTAGAAAAATCTATTATGCCAGTAAATGATGCAAATGAGAAGAAATAATCAGAGGAAATGTCAATAAATATCACTTCCGGTCCAATATGTCAACGTCTAGAAAAGTCAGAAATCAAATAATGACAGGAACTACTAATGTATTGAATTATATCCTTTTTTTGTGTTGTTTAGGTGTTTTCATTTTTATTATAAAAGCCGAACTCGTGGTAAGGTAATGCAAATGCCAATAACTTCTTATATGACAGTAAATTGTCTTAACATTTTATATTTATATCGTTTATTTAGACCTGGAAAGGTGCATATTAGAGTAGTACTACCTTAAACTTACTTAGTGTTATATATTTCAATACTTCGCGAAAAAAATCCTGCTTCTTGTTGCTCTTACGAAATATAATATCTGTACGAATAGCGGTAATGATTAACGCAATTTTGTATTACAAGCATGCACTTGAATATCCATCGCCGGACACCCACGTCTAGTCCATATCATCTATAGGTCGCATGATGTCATGTAGTAAAACGGAAGAAGTCATCCGTGGGGATCCGACGACGATGAATACCCCACAAAACAGGATTTGGGGAATACGTTTCTATCTGTTTTAAAAAATAAATTTTACTAGTATTAAACGATAAGTATTATTATGGAATTCGAGCCAGAATATATTAGAACGCAACACCATGTAATACAGGTCACGTTCATGGTATATTTCAGAATCATCACCCATGAAAGGAGCCCCACTGGGAAACCCTTAGTGTATGTGCTGGGACAAGGATCAGGGTCGGTCTCTCTGTATGAAATCGTCGAAAAATCAGCACACGTGACCGATGATCTGAGATGATTTTGTATATTGTGTATCCCCCCTCTCTTTCTTCTTTAAAATCAAATAAAATGTATTGCGAGTTCATTGTATTTATTTGTCATTAATAGAAGCCCTGTGCCAAATGGAACGCCATGATATGAAGACTTTAATAGGAAAGTATCATTTATTTTTTGAACTGTTGAACTTAATATTGATATCAGTTTTAAGTACGTACTGAAGTTTTTCGTAATTATCCGAAAATGTTATCATTTTGTTGTAAAATGTTTATAAGTTACATTTTTCTTTTATTTCTCTAAGAAAGAAATAAATCAATTATTCGATAAAAAAAAATACGTTAATGAATGATTAAATCATAATCTATTTTAATCAAAATAATAACCAATGCTAATATTCATCTACTTTTTCTTGACCAGTTGACGTTCAGTTTCAACAATAGTGCATAGAATCGTCGATTTATAGATTCCATATAGTAAACATATGTCAATTCAATTCATTTCAATACAATTCAATACAATATCTTTATTGGCATAAAATAGCAATATGCATATTCATAGCCATAAACAATGGTAAACATAAATACGTACATGCGTGAAAAGCAATGGAAAAAAAAAATTCAGAGAAGAGTTAAGAAAGAGAGGAAATATCATAGAGCATGTCAATATCATTATCGTCGATCGTGTACACTTTTTTAATAACATTAATTCAAAAGAAGAGGGGGCGGGGGGGGGGGGGACATAGGTAGTAACATAGATATTTTCCAACAAATTTCAAATAAGATTGTATATACCTGTAGAAAAAAGATAAAACAACAATATTTGCATGGTATATAAATAATAACAGAATCCGTTTTAATTAAAATACATGTATGAACCTGCTATTAAATATTTTTATGTTATTAATTTTCAAATTTACTTAATCCCGTGAGTGTATTGTTTATTAAAGTATTTTTGTCTTAAATTAGAAAATTTTGGACATACTAGTAAAAAATGATACTCATTTTCTATTTTATTCATATTACAATTCTTTTCATAATCTTTGTTCCCTTGGTATATTAAAATGTCTGCCCCTTTCTATTCATTATTTTAATCAGGATATTTTAAAAATCTTTGTTTAATTTCCTTAAAATTTATAATTCCCTGGTCTTGATCTATCCAAATGTTCAGCATTCCTATATTTTCCAATAATTTCATTACTTGTGAAGCCCAATTAAACACTTTACAATTATTATTTTTTAAGTGTCTTCTTTTAGCATATTGTAAATTTTCCTAATAAAACGTTAATCAGATTGAAGAATTTTTACCCAATTTAAAAAGGAATATAAACATTCAAGATGTGTAGTTTTTCTAACGCCAAGTACTCTCCTTAAAAAATTTCCATGTACTAATTCAATATCTCTTGCTTCGTGATACCCAAAAACTTCAGTACCACAATTTAAAATTGAGCCTACTAAACTGTCAAAATGTTTATCACTCTTAACATTTATCACTTATATTTAAATCAAGTTGGTTGTAAATGACAAAAAGGTTGTGTGATGCATGAAGTGATTGAGAAGCCAGTTTTTTCTGTGATCGATACCAGTTTCCATTTTTAAATAAATTAATACGCAAGTATTTGAACGAGTCAACTCGATCTAATATATTATTATTGTATATGAAGTTATCATTTGATTGTGCACCTTTTTCAAAAATCATTATTTTAGTTTTCTTAGTATTAACTTTAGATTCCATTTCTCACAATAGGTGTGTAGATTGTTTAGGAGAGACTGTAGTGCTTGAGGGGTATGGGCAAAAAGTACTGCATCGTCTGCGAACAATAACATAAAGATCTTGGTTTCCTCTAATGTAAATAATCCATCAATATTAGTATCAAAACTTGTAATTATATCGTTTAGGAAAATTAAAAATAATATAGTTGAGCACTGATCTCCTTGTTTAACACCGATATTTGATTCGAAATATTGGGATAATTGGGATTTATGTCTTACACACAACGCTATACATACTTTTAAGGGCTTTATGAATTTTGTACTTATATTTTCATTTATTAATTTCTGGAATAAGTGGACCCTATCAATTGTGTCAAAGCATTTTTCAAAGTCAACATAAGCACAACTTTTTTTTTATCTGACAATATTTTCGTTATAATAGAGTGAAATGCAAAAAATACGATCAACTGTAGATTTAACACAAAAAGCCAAACTGGTTTTCAATAATGTTTTTATGTTTGTCAGTCCATTTATCCATCACACGATAGTTCTTGGCATCTTCTGTATCATCACCTTTATATATAGGACATATTATTCCCTCTCCAAAACATTTATAATACTCGCCATTTGTAATTAATCTATTGAAGAGTTTAAGCAAGAAAGGTGATATAAATCAAAAGAGTATTTGTAAATTTCTGCACATATTTTATCTGTTAACGGATTTATGTAACTCGTTAATTGTAATTTCAGCATCTAAATCTTCATCAAAAATAAATGTGTCATTTTCCCTGTTTTCATTGTTTTCCAATAAACAACTATTGCTTTCATTGTTATTTTTAATCCTTTAACATGATCAAATAATTCAGTTATATTCAAAGGTTGTGCTTGTTTGCTTTGTGTTTCATACTGGCTATTTATTTTTTGCCAAAATGCCCTTGGATTTGATTTGCTTAAATTTTATGGACTATTTTTTCTTTGTTTGATATTTCTTTTTATTTTTACGTTTTATTTTGTTATATATCTTTTTTTAACATAATTTTGTCTTAAATGATGTCATTTTTTATCTTTATTAAAAACATTCCTCGTTTTTTTAAATTCTTTTCTGGCTGTATAGCATTCCCCATTAATATTTTTTTTTTTGCGTTACTCCTGTAACCAGAGTTATTCTGGGGTGTCTTCCTAGCTCAGTTACTTCCCTTGAAGGTCTCATGATTATCGGGGGCATTGTTTCACGTGTTCTAAAAATATTCAAAACATATATTAAGCATTGACTATCTTCAATATTGTATAAGTCAAAATAAGTATTTTCTGACATAAATAAAAGATCGCATATAATCAAATTAAATATTAGCATGTCAGTATATGAAATATTAAATATATTTACTTTTTTCAAGAATCACGATGATGATTACATAATACAATCAAACATTGTAGTTGTACATCGGATTGAGTTTCAAATAATAACAACTTAGTTAATTGCACCATTTAAGTTACAAAAGGTAATAATAAAAACATATAAGGAATAATAAAGATGATGAATAAATAAAAATTACCTTAAGAGAAACAAAGTATTTCCCTTAGTATATTTATATTTCCATTCACGTGACAAAATTGCGTTGTATGTTTAGTATTTGTGTAAGTTTGAATTCGTCCGTCGGTCAATGATTGGTCAGTCAAATCGAGTCCGAAATCAAAGTACTGAGAGAGCTGAAAATAAAACTAAAACTACTAAATACATCTAATAATACTAATACTAATTTTCAACCCTATGACAAATGCGTTACATAAAATGGAACGATTCTAAGCCGTAAGATGTTTGTTTGATGTAAGAATGTCAATATGACATTTTTTTTCTGTTTAAAAGAATTAGACCTATCAGATAAAACCAAAAATTGAAACAACAATTGATCACCCAATTGAGATTTCTAGAAATGTGGAGATTATATTTCAGTATACCGGAAATGCTATATATTTTCATTTAGTGATTAATCAAGGTACGAGTAAAAAGTCTAACCAATCAACCAATCAACCAATCAAAACGCATCTTTCTGAATTGTCGGAAAGGCGGGAAAAGTAGTTTGTCTATAAAAGATATGCTACCATTTTTCTATAAAAACGGGAGAATATAAAATATATATGTGTGTGTGTGTGTGTGTGTGTTTACGAGCAATCTGAGCATTATTATGCGTATTATTAACGATTCTGATCACGCCATGTTTTCATTTAAGATACATGCATTTTTGCAGTTTATTTTACCTTCTTTAAAGCAAATAAAGAAATAAAATTTAATCAAGCAAAACAGACCGATCCGTTTATTACTGTGAAGGAATTCGTACAACAACAAAAATGCTACTTTAAATCATTTAATTAAAGTTTTAAAGCCAGGCTAAACTTAATTATATGCATCAAAACATTAAGCCTGCGGGTAATAGCTTTAGCAATGTGACAAGTCATTTTAAACAACTGAAACAAAACATTTGGACACTTCGGTGTTTGTATCTATATCATGTATCATCGATAATAGCCGACGGTGTTCGAATTGATCAATTCTGATCACTTCTTACACAATAACGTCAAGCCACTAATTAGGCCTATATGTTCAGGGCAGGGTGTCGGAAAGACATCGGTGACAAAGTGGTATTTGAGGAACTCTATTTATATTCTAAGTATACAGATGGACTTTTGATATTACTGTAAACAGTCTTGGACTGCTGAAAAATAAGGTAAATGTCAAAAACATATTTTAAGGAAGCAAATAAAGATAGAAAATGTTAAAAAAAAAAAAAAAAAAGATTTTGAAAAATAAGATGATTATGATGATGATAATGATGAAAATGCCGACATGATTTTATTGCTTGAAATGGAAATATTTATTGTATATGTAATGAATACTGTATGTGACGTAAGGTTGTGGTTTTATATAGTACGATATAAGTGGTATAAACAAAATGAAGGTAAATTTGTTTTTCAGTATGTGTTCCGAAAATGTATTATTTAGGTTAAGGTAAATATTAATATCATTTCAGTTAAATACGGTATAATTTAAAAACACTCATGAAATAACTATGAATACATGTTTTGGGTATGTAAAGTGCAAAAAGAAGTTAAAAAGCATACTATTCTGCGTTCTGGGTATGTAGGGTGCAAAAATAAATAACTAAATAAATAAATAAATAAATAAATAAATAAATAAATATTTGTTGATGCATCTTTAAGGTATTTAAGGTAAGAAAATATAATACGTATCAGGTAAGTTGATTGTTTATAAATAAACAAAAATAAATGTATAAATAAATAAATAAATAAATTAATTAATGTTTAAATAAATAAATAAATAAATAAATAAATTGTAGACAGGGTTTAATTAGCTGTATATATACAATTAAGGGCGTGTCGTCCTTGTCGTAAACTGCTTTGTGCATGTGCTCTTTGTGTTCGTCTATAAGTCTAATATTATGCTCTTGTCTATCCTGTGTATTTCCTTGTTTAACTTGAGACCTGTCTCGTATGAATATTAAGTATTTTAAATTCAAATATTTCTTTATTTGGATATGGCCTGATAGTTTAGAGAAAGCGAAAATGTGTGCTGCATATGGATTCCCGCGTCTTCCCTCCTCGAAACTTTGCCTACCCTCTCTATCTGGTCGTCGGTTTCGTCGTACATTCTCAATTTCCAAAAGTTAATTTAATTAGTTAAAGTAATTATTTATTTACTGAAACAAAATATATACGTATATCTTATTTCTATTTGCATTTTGTACTCTGTTTTAATGTACGTATCAGGAAAGTTTGTTTTAATGTGCGTATACAGCTAATTAAACTCTGTCTACAAAATAAATAAATAAATAAATAAATAAATAAATAAATAAATAAATAAAAGAGGTCAATTTGCGACAATTGCACCATTAGGCGAAATGCAAATGAAGTAATAAAGGTATCGATCAGTCAATCGATCAACTTAAAATCAATGGACCACTCTCGAAAACCAAACATCAATCTTCATTGAACAATCGCTCTTGTCCGCTTTGATGTGCACAGTGACGTAGTTTGCAAGTGCTACAGTTGGGTGTAAACTTGTAAACATATTTACTTCTCTGTCACAAGTATCTTACGTCAATTGGGAAACAAGTCTCTAATTACCATTCTCCATTGTTCCAAGGTTGGACCAGTACTATAAGTTCTGTAAGATATCCACCACCGTATGGATCGAACTTGCAGCCACCTGATTTGTGGGTATTATGAACACTATATACCGCTGGATTACACCATCCTCGTAGATGTTAAAATCGTCAAGTTGAATATAGCAACAAACTTTTTAAATACATATATCTCAACATGTATTTCACAATTATCCTTTTTGTATTATATCAAGACATTTCATCCAAAAATGTGATTTATATTGTTAATGTTCTTTTTTTTCTTTCTTTTTTTTGTGTGTGTGTAAAGAAAAGCTATTAAAATAGAAGATTAGAAGATTTTCTCCAGATTCTAATATTAAAAAAACCCATCAATTTTGATCATATGAGTTACATTTCTTTATCTTACTTACTAACTAACCCATTATTGGTTATATTTTAATATAATCCAAAAAGAGATGAATTAATGTATCTTCTTAACTATTGTAAAATGTTCATAAAAAGTTTTCTATAAGTTTCATTTTAAACAACAGAGAATATCCTATGTACTAATCTTGTATAACCTCTAAACTATATAAACTATAAAATCCCTTGATTACATCATAGTAGTGTTGTCTAGAGGAAATCCTATTGTCTTATGGCCCCCTGTTGTTAATGTGTACATTGTAAGTAATCCGAATCGGCAGTCGTCCATGACTGTGTCATAAGCGTGTGTTTAAGGTACTGCGGACACGTTCACTGATTGAGAGAAATTTACATGTCGCCTGCCGAGCGATCTAAAAATTGGGAAAAATAGGCAATTACCAAAAGTTTGTATCAGTTAAAACTATAAAGGTAACTATTCTAGACAAATGCATTTAAAGAAATAGCAAAAGAAGAGTTGAGCATAAAAAACCCGCTAGAAACTAACTAACAACTAAGCTGGACATTTTTCACTGGAGCCCAAAGCAATTCATGAAAAGAAAAAAAACTACTTTGACTAAATCTACTCAACGAAATTTTTAATTCACTTTTTTTTCTACATGTATAAAGTTTTAAATCTTGCATTAAAAGCGGGCTAATTAGCTGCCGGCAGGTTGATGAACTTTCAGGTTTGAAAAACTGCCGATTTCGTTTTTGAAAAATTTAAAAAGGTAATGATTTTTTTTTCTTGCTGTATCAAAAAATCTTAGTATTCTGCAGAGTAGATGCATACCTATCGCTAGCCATCCAAATTAAACAACCCAGAAATGGATTGTATTTCTAAATATCATCAGCTTTACTTTTTTTACATAACTGTTTAAGAATTATTTTTATGAAACTAACTCCTCTTAATATTTTTCCTGAAAGGAATAAATACAGCCAGTAAGCCGATACATCTTCATGTTCACTTGTTTTACATTCACGAATATAATCATCTACATGTATGTGTATTCATGGTCTCTTAAAATAGAGACCCTAGTGTATTTTAAATTTAGAAAAAAATGAATAAGAAATAAAAGAATTTTAAATTTCAATCTCCCATATTTTGGGACAATCCATATTTTGAGACCATATATATATATATATATATATATATATATATATATATATGTAGAGTATGCATGATCACTAATTCAAATCAAATGCAGGTAATCTGTCATTGAGCAATGTTACTGATAAGTCGATGAATACGAAACACTTATGCACAGAAAATACAATTTATGAGCGAAAGAAAACGGATATTAAAGATTTTATATTAAATATCAACATCTTTTATTACTGAATATTGTTTGGTTTGTCACTGATTTAACATTTAGAAAAGAAAGTCGACACACAGATGCGGTCCAAACGTTCTGCAACCTTCCGACCCTAAAACGTGCGCCTGATTTTTTTTTTTATCTTGGAAGTCTGTGTGTGAAGGCTGCTACCAGGTCGTCAATTAGACAATCAAAATTTCCAATTTCGAACCTAACACAGCACATACCCGGTATTCCCTTCCAAATATTCGACAAAATATGTTGAAAGTGTTTTTTTTTTTCCTCAGACTTAAACAAAACTGTCTTTTACACTGTAGAGTCTAAAACTGATGATTATTCAAAGCATTCACTAATTGATAGTGTACACAAGTCACTTTCTTTTGGAGGGGGTTCCAAAAAACAATTAATGTTTTATGCCAGTTTGCGATTGAAAATGCACGAGAAACCTATATATTTTACCCTATCCTCCAATACCGGAGAAAATGCACTTTCAGTAATATCAGTGTCCCAGTCTCCCCTCTCCCCCATACTACCGTCATTTTTTTATTTATTTTTTATTGATCTTTTTTTTTAATACAACTGTCAAATACTACTGCACAGTAGCTATTCAATAGTTTGGCTTTGCGAAAGTAAAAAATAAAATTATATCGCTCAAGGATCAGTCCCACTTGACATTGTTTGCCTCAGGGATGTACTCCCGATGGAAATTGATAAGCATCGGGAGACGTCGGGAAAAGGTTCCCCTGTGTCGCGCGGAACTTGAAAGCGTCGCGAGCTATGTGGAGTCATGGGGAGGCCTCGGAAGAACTTCATTTCTTGCATTGAAAAAATTTCCCTATATGTTCTCGAAGTTTTATCGAGGAAAACAGGCCGGGGAAACATACACATAGCTTTCCCGGAAGCTCCTGGGAAGCAATCACGGAGCTTCCGCGAAATATTTTTTCCTCCGAAGAATCCCCTAAGCTTCGGTGATGTCTCGAAGGTTCGGCGACCTTTTTGTGACACATTCCAGATCTTGTGATAGAATCTCAGAATATTCGCAAAAAAAAAAAAGAAGAAAAAAAATCGGCAAGCGCACTCTAAAATTTGTTCCTTTTTGGCCAATCTTACACTGAGTCAAAAAGGCCATGGGACATTGCTGGGGACATCCTCATAAACCCCCAAAGTTTACCCTTGATTTTGTCCCTTAATTCCATCATCAAATTCTCATAATCTCCATAAACTACCCCGAGGCACCTAGGATGGTTCGATATAACGATACATCCCCTAATCTACGGGGATATTACCCCCGATGATGTTTCGAATTCGGTGAAGCTCCGGGGCACCTTCCCCGATCATCGGAGAAATTTCCCGAGCATTGGGAGCCATCCCCGATAATACAAGGCCATTGTATCATAGCCGAAACATCAGAGAACGTTTCAACAGACCAACCTCGAAGCTTCTCAATGGACTGCTCCGTCCTTTTAGCTCAAACATATGATGCCATCGGGAGAAAATTTGTGTATTTCCACATCGCCGATGAATTTTAAAATAAATTTAAAAAAACAAAAAACATCACTTTTATCCCAAGATACCCTTCAGAATGCTTCTCCGTCACACTAAAAACATTTTGTCGGACCCCCTAGCACTCACATCACATTCAGATTTTGCTCCCCCCACCTCCCCCCAGCTGAAAAATTCTGGATCCGGGCCTGCTTCCCAGTTTATATCACGCATTCATACTTTTTCATTCCATTTATATCTACCAATCGGTATTTCATTATTCTTTGACAGTAAGATGTAAACAAATTTATTCAAGCTAAGATTATTACGATAGGATTTTTATAGTACTGCTTGGGATTTGAAAATGATTAAAAGACAAACATCCAGGTTGTATGTCATTTTTTCTTTATTTTAGGTTATTATTTCACGTTGTAATCGAAAGAAGGTACATGAAATTTATATTATCCCATCAATCAAGTTTAAGTTTTTGATATTAACCAATTTTCCTGAGGCATCTATAATGTCCTTAACTAAGATAATTCCTTGATCATAAAGTCCTGGTAGATATAAATTATTTTAATTTTGAAAACAATATATCGTTTATGAATAAATCTATCCAAATCACCAATGCATACTTTATCAATATAGTGTTTGAAAATCTTTTTTATAATTATTCCACAATATAATTATTCATTTTTGACAATTAAGTGGTAAAGTTTAAGGCTTCAATTTTAATAAACTCAACATTAACAAAAAATATCTTTAAAAAAGATACTCGGCCGTGGTAACCAGCTTGATAATTAGTATCTGAATGGTTTTCTTGTTTGTTTAATAGTTGTGTAATTCCTGTATCAGTGCAGCTCTTTGAAATACCACGGATCCAAATAATTTGTACAATCTTGGTAGACACTTACAGCCTTAAAACATCTGCGCATTAGACTTCGTTTCGCAGGCTACAAAACGAAACCGGATGTTACGTTTTTGTTGAATATAGGATCTGTCAGGGTCGAACAATCAATTCCGAAATATATGTGTTTCCTACTTTATAGCGTTCTACTCTTTCAGTTTACCGTAAAAAGGTGCAGTGTCTTACTATTCGGGACAAATCGTTCGCAGGGGAAGAAAAATTCAACTTTTAGAACAAACAGAGATTTAAAGAACTCGTTTCCGCAACTCCTTTCTTTTCTTTTGACTAATTTTACAATGACCAATGGGAATTTAGCAATGTATATAATAACCAATGAAAAGCCTAATAATTCTTCCCATGTCAACTTCTGCCTTGTTTTAATTGATCGTGTACTCAAACCGTTCATCATTTGTTTTATTATATTTAACCCTCAGTCAATACAAAAAGAAAATTCATTTAGCAAGTAGTAAGTTTAGAAAGTGCTATCTTATATTAAATATCACGTGTATGTCATTTGCAAACTGGGATGTTTCATTCTCATTTCCAACACTCTGTATACCATTCATATTTTTACTATTCAATATTTTAATTTGTAGATTTTCCACACAGAGAATAAATATATATGAACATATTGTGTTCTCTCGCCAAAAGCCTTTATTAATTGTGAAGAGTTCAGACAGAAACCTATTAAAGTCACTCTAAATCAATATTCAAGTTTTTTTTCTTGAGAAATGCACTTTTGCCGAAATTTTGAGTTAGAAAATCAACATATTTATAGAAACCTATTAATTTGAACGGTTTTCTCTGTATAAAATTGAATTTATTCATTTATGAAAATATTGATTGAAATTTAAAAAAAATGACAATGTTTGATCAATAAATTCCATTGCAGCAGGTACATATTCATAATAAAAGTTTTCATTCACAATTTTTAAGGAGCCATGCTTCCCGACTACCCGGGGTTTGAAGATCACGAAGAGTGTCCGAATGATCTCTCCATTCTCAATGTTTTGGATGAGACAGTTATCCTGCGCAGTCTCAAAGAAAGATTCTTCAGGGGAGAGTATTATGTATGATTCATTGGTTTGTTCATAAGTGAATGTATGACCATACATTTATAATGCACTGTGACTTATGGTAATAAAGTGAGAAGATCATTAACACGGAGCTGATTACTGATAGTCAGAGCTGTCATATATAGTAGTGTAAAGTCTATAATATAATGCTGAACTATCTCATTCATTTGTTTGCTTGAGTATAATGTCCCACCAAAAGAATATGCAATTTGAGAACATCTGTCTTCATGAGGCAGATGGTGTGCTGAAAAACTGTTAGATAGCATGATATCACACTTGGTTACAGTATCTTGACGATGGACCAACCAGTCGTAGCATCATGCACACGATAGTTGTACCAGTATCATTTCTAACGACTTTACATAGACATATTCACCAAATGCTGCATATATCTGTGGACTTAAGTAAAGAGACAGAGCAGTCTCATAAAATCATATCTTAATTTGCACTCATCTACTATTCGCGATTAGGATCTGACAACATCGCATTAGGGGTCACGTCAGATTGACATTTTAAGTAATTTATATGCATAAACAAGTGTTCGATTTTAAACCAATTAAATAGCGGGTTTCTAAATGATTTCGGTAAAGCATTTGTCACAGGATGAGAAAAATGTGCAGCTTGACCGGGACTCGAACCCGGGGCCTTTTGCTAATAGGGCGAATGCTCTACCGAAAGAGCTACGGCTTCACCGAATGAGATAGCATGCCGCTTAGACATCTTTCTACCCTATTGTGAGATTGATACGGTTATTTCCCCCTGATATACCGAACGATTCTGTAGACACCGATTTGATTGGCTTATACAAAGGTCAATCTGAGACGACCCTCTATACGATGTGGTCAGATCCAGTTAGCATACTGGATCTGATTTTAATGAGATTGGAGAAAGAGCTGTCTCGTTCAAATAAAATAGAAAGGAATACAGAAAAAAGACGAAAGCAGAAACATAATACCCTTAGAACACATAAAATAAACCTGGATTTATAAATACATTGATACTTTTTTAATATAAGACGAGGATGAGGATGACAAAGATGAGAATGACGGTGATAACAACGATGACGATGATAATGATGATAATTTACATTTTCAGACGTTTCTCGGGGATATATTGGTGGCAGTAAACCCTTACAAGAAGCTTCACATTTACGGAAACGAGGTATATTGACATACTTCTTCCATAACTGCACCAAATCTACAGCCTATTATAATCAACATTTAGGTTTTAAAGAAATGAGTTTCTTGTTGATGTCACAATTTTTATACACGTCATTATTATGTTTAGTCACGATCTATGTGTGTTTTCCCAAAATACCTCAGATGGTGTAAACGCGAGAAATTGGCATCTGTATAAGACATGATGTATTGGATTATTAGACATAATTGCTGCACTAATTAATACTCTAGCAAATGCTGGAATAATATCACTATTTGGGGAGCTTAATAATAATATCTGCTTCACATTCAACCAGAAGAACTTAGCACTAACAAATACTTGAATCTTATATGAAATAGAAGGACATTTTTATCTTTCACAATACATGTATTTTAGTAAATGATTTGAGTTGACATAAGTATTCACTGTATGAATTGATGATTTATTTAAAGAAATAAAATAAAAGAAGGATATAATATGCCCGCTTTAAAGCAGCTCGTTCACTGGGAGTCATTGACTAAGAGATTGATTAAAATCTATCTGTGTGAATTACCTCTATCAGCAGACGCATGCAACATTCCGTGATTGAAAAAAAAATGGGTGATATTGGACAAAACGGAACGAATATTTGTGGTCTTCTATTATTCGCAAGTCTCTTCTGATATATCAAATTATAAAATTATGTCCATTTCAGTACCACAAGAAATACAAGGGAAGCAAGTCATGTCCTATCCCGCATGTGTATTGGACAGCCCAGAGAGCTTATGCTCGACTCCGAGACACACAAAGAGATCAATGTATTCTCGTAAGTGGCGAGAGTGGCGCAGGAAAAACCGAGACTACGAAACATCTTGTCAGCCATATTTCTTTCATATCTTCTTCACGAGTTTCGTCAGTCAGCTCATTGAACGAGAAAATCGTGAAAGTGAATCCACTTCTTGAGTCGTTCGGCAATGCCTGTACTTTGATGAATGAGAATTCCAGCCGATTTGGAAAATACCTGGAACTACTTTTCAACGCGGACGGATTACTGTCAGGAGGTATTGACTTTATGAAATGTATTTCGGTATATATATATATACACACATCTCATATACCTTACATCTGCTGGTAAGAGTAAAACTTAAACAGTTAATTCAAACTCGAAATTAAACATAACATCTGGACTTCTTTTTTTTCCAATTTAACATCATCTTCTGTCAATTACCGTCATATAGATGAACTGTGTGTACTTAAAGTATTGTACTTCCTATTTATTTCTTTAATAATAATGCGCTAAATGTTGTTTATTGATATAAAGTTCTCAGATTCAGCTGGGAGAAATTAACACACTCCATTTACCTTTACTCCTCTTTTAACCCTTTCCCTCATATAGACTGGTTTAACCCTTTCCCTCATATAGACTCGTTTAACCCTTTCCCTCATATAGACTGGTTTAACCCTTTCCCTCATATAGACTGGTTTAACCCTTTCCCTCATATAGACTGGTTTAACCCTTTCCCTCATATAGACTGATGTTTAACCTTCCCTCATATAGACTGGTTTAACCCTTTCCCTCATATAGACTGGTTTAACCCTTTCCCTCATATAGACCTGGTTTAACCTTTCCTCATATAGACTGGTTTAACCTTTCCCTCATATAGACTGGTTTAACCCTATCCCTCATATAGACTGGTTTAACCCTATCCCTCATATAGACTGGTTTAACCCTTTCCCTCATATAGACTGGTTTAACCCTTTCCCTCATATAGACTGGTTTAACCCTATCCCTCATATAGACTGGTTTAACCCTTTCCCTCATATAGACTGGTTTAAACCCTTTCCCTCATATAGACTGGTTTAACCCTTTCCCTCATATAGACTGGTTTAACCCTATCCCTCATATAGACTGGTTTAACCCTTTCCCTCATATAGATAGACTGGTTGAACCCTTTCCCTCATATAGACTGGTTTAACCCTTTCCCCCATATAGACTGGTTTAACCCTTTCCCTCATATAGACTCATTTTGACGCATTCAATAGGTACCACATAAAGCCTGATCTGCAGAAAACCACAGTTAAACCTTACCAAATTTAATTTTAAAGTCCTCATTTCCAGACCACTGAGGAGCAGCGAACAGCATAAAACCTGATCAGCCTGCGAGTTACTCGCAGGCTGATCTGGTTTTATGCTGTTCGCATATGTCTTTTCATGGTTTCTTCTATGAGGGAAAGTGTTAATATCAAAACTGGAGCTCTTTTTCAGATTGATTTCATGAAGAATGTATTACACTTCCGGTTTGCATGATAAAATATGCGAGTGTGGGATGGTATAAATACGAGGTCTGTGAATATGTTAGATAAAGTATTGCATGGAATCCAAGTATTATTTTGGGATTTATCGTAAGTTAGTCATACAGCGACGTATTTAGCTAATTGCGGGTGGAGGAAGATCCAAAATGGACAGCTATAGCCTGGTAGAACCACTGAACTACCGTAAACCAACTGGAATTCCACCCGGGTGATCAGACCAAAACTCGAACCTACAGCAGTGAGGGACACCTTGCTAGTATACAAGCGGCTATAAACACGTAGCCCCACCCACAGCCTTGCAATATACTAAAAAGCGTTTACGGTGTGCAAGCCTGATCTTTTTCGTTCCTTACATTTTGCAATACACGTACATTTTGCCCACGTACATTTTTAATTATCTGAGAAATGAAATTTGTTTTAAAGTGTCCTGCAGTTACCGTTAAAAGTATCAATAATTTTATAGATTTTCTCCTACTTGGCAGTTATTTCGTACAGTACTAATAAATCAATCAATAAAAACAACCCTACATCATATAATCCAACATTATATAATCCTACATCATATAATATCGTCATATCACGCTGATTATTGCATGTACGTTGAAAAAAATGCTTTCTTTTGTTTGATGTCCCATCAACATTGTTTCAGTCATTTTGAGACTATGTATACTTGAGACAGTTCTAGTGCTGCCACACTGCAGTATCACGCCGTAGACATGTGGCATGATGGCACACACAGCCACATTATCCTGACACCGGGCCATTCCTTGGTCCAGTCCAGCAACACCTTGGCACTTTAAAATACGTCAAGTGGCGAAACTGGATTTGGATTCACAACTTTATGGTTTCTTCCACGGAATTCGATTAGTGATCTACGGTAACCAGATAAAATATGGGGGCTTCGTGGACGAGCGGTTATAATTACTGACTGTACTTTCACATAACCTATCTTCGTTTTGGGATCGAGTCTGTCAGGGTCAGTCGGACATTTCACGTGATGAAGCCCCTCAGCTGACTAGCAGTAGGTCCATACTTCTGTACTGGTGTCTTTCCTTCCTCATATAAGTTGAAACTTTCGCGTACAACAACAACAACAACAAAACAACAACAACAGCAGCAGCAACAACAACAACAACACTCTCTACATGACTAAAATAAAATGTCGCACAACAACACAAGCATATTTTTATACCCTGTGTGCTCTAATCATTATCAGACGGTAGTGATTTATATTGAGGCTAACGAATGTCTCCACATCTAATTAAAGCTTTAAAATCCGCACGATTTTAATGCAATACGAAACACAAGAACGACATAAATTGTTTCCGTAATCAGTGATTCTTATCATTCTCAAATTACTGTTAAAATGTCTTTTTCAGGCATGATTTCCGTAACTAAGTCTTCAGAATCAAATTTTCTGGGAAAATTTCAATAGCGTGCATTAAGCGAAATCTTTGAAACTGCATATGAAACACGCTGAATTCTGTAAGCAATGAAAATATCAATAACACATTACTTTAGGCTATAAAACAATCACTTGAAGCTTTTATAGCTCAGTGCACTTTTTTCCTCAAAACATGACATGTTGACAATATTCGCATTATGCAAATCACATTAGAAGATTTAGGTCAGTCTTCGACAAAAAAAAGTAACTTCAAGGTTACATGTAAATAAAAATCCATTTCTCTTCCTATGCATCATCATCATCATCAACATCAGCAGCAGCAGCAGCAGCAGCAGCAGCATCTAAACCATCAGTATTTTTACATATTGTGTATATTGAAATGATTTTAATGTATACCATGTTGGACTAGAATTGTCTCCTTGAACGCCCAAACCTAACAGCCGGCGTTTACTTGTTATTCAAAATTTGAAGCCGTTCAAACAATTTACGCTAAATCAATAAATCTTAAAAGTTAAATTTATGTATTTCGGATGGAAATTATTATTGGCATAGTATATTTAGAATTCAATATGTGCATGAAACAACGAGCGATCAATCTAAGGGAAACCTCCACCACAATATAGAAACAATAGCACTGAAACATCGCTGGAAATTTTATGAAAGCGCTGAAAGATTTATATTGGCATACGAAGTTTATGACAGTTTCTCAAAAATTGCACAAATATAAATTCCAGAATATTTTGTATTTACAGCCAATGTGCACGTTTACATCTTGGAGAAATCTCGCATTGTTGGTCGAGGGAGCTTAGAGAAGAACTTCCATGCGTTTTACTACCTATTTGCCGGACTGACGGAAGAACAGAGGGTGGAGTACTATTTGGATGAACCGGACACGTACAGGTTAGTCGCAGAATAAATAGATGTTGCTGCTGATGATGATGATAATGATGACGACAATAAGAAGGAGGAAGAAGAGGCTAGTGACGATATATACATTATACACGAATTTCAAGCATAACTATTTATTTCAATACAATTTTTTGGATTTATTGTAGGTATATATATGTTCAAAATATATTTTAACATATTGATTTATAAATGATATTCAATTTTCTTAAGAAGAAAGAAGGGGGTTTCTATGTTCAGTTCAACGTAAAAATCCGATTTTTGAATCATGTATATTTCTGTGTTTGCAGAATAATGCGTGGCGCTACCGACTATCAGCTATGGGGATCAGCCCAACGCCGGATGTTCAAAGAGAAGTTTGAATCCATGATGAATATCTTACGTCAAGTTGGCTTCACGGAAGAGGTACAGTTTAAGTTACCCCCCTTTCTTGCAAACAAACTAATATAAGTTTCAGTAGAGGTCTAGTATATATTCATTAACTATCAATGTTTTGTTATTTTATCAAATCATTTATTTAATCGAAATCCAGCAAAAGCATCAACGAAGAATTTGTGTGTGTATGAGTGTGTGTGTGTATCTCCCCTCACATAAGCATCATCAACATCTCCACTTTAAAATAGTACTGCTGCTGTTACTACTATCAATACTTCTGACGCTACTTCTACATCTAATGTTTCTACTCCTACTCTTTCACTTTTCTTTGCCACTACAACTGATACAACGTCTTCTGTAAATAAAAAAAACTAATGTCATCATTAGTAGCAAACATAATAACTAAGAAAAACACCATGTCCCCTCGGTGCTTCCGTAGTAGCAGTATCATGAATTTACTTTTTAGTACTGAAGATATCACATGTATAAGCGGGTATATAACATCGGTAGTATAATTCTCCCATCTTGATCCTGCCGACAGAACACGAGGACCATCTTGACGGTGCTAGCGGCCGTTCTTCACCTGACTAACTTGCAGTTTGAGGACGATCCTGACACGGATGGCGTGCAGATCTGGGACGAGTTCCCGCTCCAAATCGGTACGTTGTCACCATAACAATACCCCCCCCCCACCCCTACACACATTGTCTTGTATAACTATCTAAGCGAGGTAACCCATGAGAGACTCATACTACACTTCTACGGTTTATACCTCGATCTGTATGTAGAATGTGGTCATAACGTTGAACTAATCGTTTTGGGGGCGTTATCTTGTATAGAATATTTATTTTCAATTTCTCCTAATTTTTGTCTGTTAATGTTCATTTCATTTTAAGGTTTTCAATAGAGGAAGAGACTCATTAACTTTACACAGTAGTACGAGTATATGAGATTGGGTGGCATGGCAGATATTCGGTACCACCTCGATACTGGGCATGGTTATAATTGCTATTTACTAGCATGTCAAAAAATAAGAATGAACAGCGTATTTTCACACTTTGCATTTGTCCTTAGGTCATGCAAATAAATGTTTTCACGTCCTAGCTACTGATCCCTCACAGTGCAGTATGTACCGGTGAAAAGAGCACTCGCATCGTACCTGGAGGTCGTTGGTTCGATCCCTGGTCGCGACTTACCAAGTCGTTAATATGGTAACGGTTGTTCAACAGAATATAAGTGTAGTTTTATGGCTGATAAGCTCTGTGCCAGGCTAGTGTGCCTGTTACTTGTTGTGGCATCGTGTCTCTTGTCTATGACGAATCTCTCTCTTTCTTTCTCTCTCTCTCTCTCAGGAAAAAAAAACAAAACAAAAAAACACACACACACAAAAACACACAAAAAATATAAAAAAACAAAACAAAAACAACAACCCCCCAAAAACAAAACAACAACAACAACAAAAACAACAACAAAAAAAAAACCAAAAAAAAAACAACAACAAACAAAACAACAACAAAGAACAAAAAGAAAACGGTATGATATTAAACGAATGCATCAAACGATACCGTTTATTAAAATATGTGTCATTTTACTGTCCTTACAGTATCAACCTTATTGGGTACAGACATTCAGCAACTAACAACAGCACTCATCTCTAACACCGTCTATATCCGTGGAGAGAGGGTGGTCAGTTTGAAAAGAAAACACGACGCGGAAAACGGTCGCGACGCGCTCGCCAAGACGTTGTACGCGACACTGTTTGACTGGATTGTTGCTGTTGTGAACCATCATTTACATGGGACTTCAAGACAAAGGTGAGTTGATTACATAGAGAGAGAGAGAGAGAGAGAGAGAGAGAGAGAGCTTTTCTTTAAAGAAAGATAACTCAACGGATGCAGATATTAGACTGTTGCAATGGTTCTCTCCCTTGCAATACGCGAGACTTTCGGTCGTTATCAAGGTTACAGATAACGTTGTGTAAAGGGAAGGTACTCCAGCCAAGACCCACACAATATCTTACTGAAGCACATTGAAACACACTGTGTTGGCGACTCGTCCGAATATAGGTAGTGCCTACAATTACTTGAATACAGTGTGTTCAAATTAGATACCGTAACTCTTGCCGAAATTCTTTGTTGTGACCATTTTTTTGACCTGGGTTTGTAGGCAATAAGTTAAACCTATCTATTTAACTTAATCATGGTATTCAGGGAATCAATTTTACATAATTTGATTTCTTAGAGAAAAATATAATGTGTCCCAAAATATATGTCCTACATTCTTTAGACTCTCGTTTCTTTATGTCCGGAGATTTGGGAAAAAAATCGTTCATTCATTTTTGTAGTTATATATATTCATGTATACGTCATCGCAGTGTTGGGCCAACAGTCGGTGTGCTGGACATGTCCGGGTTCGAGAAGTTCCCCCACAACGGATTCGAACAGTTGTGTATTAACGCCGCCAATGAGCGCCTACATCGGTTCTTCAACGAGACCGTCTTCCTCATGGAACTTGCCGACTACCGTCGGGAGGGTGTCGACGTCACTAGGATATCCTTTCGCGACAACCAACCAGTCATCGATCTGTTGTTTAAGGTATGACAGTGGGGACGGTATATCTTCTCAGTTAAGAAAGTTTCTATCATGATTTTCTATAGAAAAGTCAGACCAGATTGAGAGCAATGTTCACACTGAGCAGGCTTTACAGCCCCCACCCCTCTCACTTATGCACTGACAAATGGACAATGATATTTAACCCTTTTTTATCAGTCGTAGGTTATTTCCTTTGAATACATTGCGTTAAAAATACCTGTCGGTTGGGCGTAAAGTGTCTCACAAACAAGCTACACCAATATGTGTTAATGTGCAATACATGGGATTATTAGGTTTAACGTACCGCCGACAGAGAGAGAGAGAGAGAGGAGAGAGAGAGAGAGAGACTTCATAAGAAATCTTACTATTGATAATTTCTTTCTCTACTTACAGAAACCAACAAGTGTATTCAGCATTCTCGAGGAAGAATCCATGTTTCCTCAAGCTACCGATTCATCTTTCGTCCACAAATTAAAGAGACATCTGCGCTCTTCCGACCTTTTCACCGGCTCTGTTGGAGAAGCGGACACGTTTGTTATACGGCACTACGCTGGGGAGGTTGGTCGCAGTTTTGTTTTCTATCAAAAAAAAATTAAAAAAAAAAAAAATCGGTCTCGTTAAAAAAACAAAACGAGACTAATTTTGATGCAAAGTATCAAAATATTCAGAATATTTTAATAACATGTGCATGTATCATTTACAAACAGTGGGTCTTAATATTTCCACTAGGCAATGATACATCCTTGTTTTACATGTATCCTCAGATGTAGACGTAATTGTAGAGATTTCTAAAGTGTGTTCTAAAATGTCCATGTGAATCAAGAGTCTTCGGCCTAATTTCCATATTTTTTTTCAAACATTCTATCTAATAAATCTGAGAAAAAAAAATCCTTAAATTATTGAGAATATGTCCGATGAAAAACTATATTAAATTTTTTTTTCGGCGTTTGCCCGTTTATTTTCACCCTGACTTCCTGTGAAACACAAAGTAATGAAGCGGAATAAAATTAGACTTTTCATTGGTTATTATATACTTTGCTAAATTCCCATTGGTCATTTTAAAATTAGTCAAAAGAAAGGAGTTACGGAAACGAGTTCTATAGATCTCTGTTTATTTTAAAAGTTGAAGTTTTCCTCCCCTGCGAACGATTTGTCCCGAATAGTGAGAAACGGCACCTTTTTCAAGTAAACTGAAAGAGTAGAACGGTTAAAAAATAGGAAACACATAGATTTCGGGATTGATTGTTCGACCCTGAGAGATCCTATATTCAACAAAAACGTAACATCCGGTTTCGTTTTGTAGCCCGCGAAACGAAGTCTTATGCGCAGGTGTTTTAAGGAATAAAAGTTAACCAGAAAGTCCACTCTTCATTGCAATCTCCAAGCAGAGTTGTCGTTCGTTCCTCATATAACATCTCTGCAATGGGCTCAATGACAAGAATCTTGTCAAAACAGAAAACACTTAGTAAACGTGGATTTAAGTGTATTTTAAGGTTCAAAAGTATAGAAACATTGAATAAAAACTTTTTGAATCACAATAAAACGTGTGTAAAATATCAATTTTGATTGCTATTATGGGAACTATTTCATGCCTTATTTCGCCGATGGGAAAATTCCGCAAACGCTCGTCTGCAAATGTAACTATTTACATATTCAGCCGGATATCGTAATTTAAGACCAGCTTTTTATTTTCATAATTTGTAATTTTAATGACCATTCCGGTAAAGTTCAGTGGTGCTGTTTATATATATTTCACAGTTAATGGAGCCTATCTAGTCGTCCTTCAAATTAAATATTTGAACTGTCTGGATGACGCCATTTATTTGGAACTACTTTCTGAGCCCACCACAGAGGTGAATGTAATGTAAGCCCATGTGTAAGAGGGTGTCTTCATTGCTTTACTTATACCCATTGTTATTATACCACTAACTGAAACATAGGCTATATCTGATTCTCATTTCATTATGCATCTCATGCCTCCATCCAAATTCACGCCAAGTCATTTATGGTATAATTGACTAACATGATTATAATGGTAACATGTTGCAAGTACCAAGGCTAGTTGTGAATGGTCCATGTTCCAGATCACGCGAACTCCACTGCAGTGGTTATCTCCCCTTACAGTTGCAATCGTACGATTTTTTAAACCAGATTTGGTTATTTTTAGCTCACCTCAGCAAGAGGTGAGTTAATGTGACCAACCTTCGTCCGTCGTCTAGCGTTCGTCAACATTTGATTCAAACATCTCCTAAACCACTTGATTTATTTTGATGAAACAATACAGGGATGTTATTTAGGTGGTCCCCTTTCAAAGTTGTTCAAAGAATTGAATTCCATTTGGAATTCTGGTTGCCAAAGCAACAGAGATGAAAAACTTCTTCAAAATCTAATAGCCAGATTTCAAAATAATTTGGCACATATCTCACTTGGGTGTGTGTCTACAATAATTCTTTAAACTTTTTGGATCCGTGAAAAAACATGGCCACCAAGGGCGGTGCTATTTTTTAGCTCACCTGAGCACTTGTGCTCAGGGTGAGCATTTGTGATCGCCTTTTGTCCGTCGTGCATCGTCCGTCGTCAACAATTGCTTGTGAACACTCTACAGGCCACAGTTTTAGTCCAATCTTCATGAAACTTGGTCAGGTTTTTGTCTACATGATATCTGGGATGAGTTTGAAATTGGTTTATGTGGGATCAAAAACTAGGTCACCTGGTCAAATCTTAGAAAAACCTTGTGAACACTCTAGAGGCCTACATTTTTGCCCAATCTTCATAAAATCTGGTCAGGATGTTTGTCTAAAGGCAATTTGAATGAATTCGAAATTGGGTCATGTTGGATCAAAAACTAGGTGACCAGGTCAAATCTTTGAAAAACCTTGTGAACTCTCTAGAGGCCACAGTTTTAGTCCAATCTTCAATAGATTTGGTGATGATGTTTGTCTAAATGCTATATTGGATGAGTTCGAAAATGAGCCCTTGGGTCAAAAACTAGGTCACCAGGTCAAATCTTAGAAAAACCTTGTGAACACTTTAGAGACCACAGTTTTAGCCTAACCTTAATGTAATTTGGTCAGAATGTTTGTTTATATCTAATCTCGGATGAATTCAAAACTGAGCAACATAGGGTCGAAAAGTAGGTCACGAGGGCAAATTTTAGAAAAATCTAGTGAACACTCTAGAGGTCTACATTTTTGTCCTAGTCTTCATTAAACTTGATATGAATGATGACTGCATGAATTCCCAGTTGAGTGCAAATTCAGGTAGGATCAAAATGTAGGTCACTTAGTCAAATGTTAGAAATACACTTTAGATGCAAGATTTTTTTGTCATTATGCCTAACACAGCCATCTTACTCAGGTGAGCGACACAGGACCATCTTGGCCCTCTTGTTCCTTATATGTCTTTAGTAAATAATTATTTTTATATCTCCAAAACTACAGGTTAAGTTTCAAAATATTTTGGATAAAATGTTCCTTGGATAAGTGTCTACCAAGATTGTACAATTTTTTTGAATCCGTGGTATTTCAAAAAGATACACTGACACAGGAATTACACAACTGTTAAACCAACAGCAAAATTACATGTTTATGGTGGCATACTTCTGCCAGCCACTTATCCACTTAGCTATGTCGAAACTTTTCTGAAAAATTGTCACATAGTCAGTTAGTATCTGGCAAGTAGAAAACTTTCGTGTTATCCTCTTAGGTATCTTAACAGAACAAAACTGCCTGTTAGTGCCCACTACTGCCAGCCATATATTCACTTAAGATAACTGGATATCTCGCCTTTTTTTCAAGTTAGTCAGTTAAATTATGTGGATAACAAGCATTTTTTCCCATAATTATCAGGAAAAAGGCATGATATCCAGTTAAAATAAGTGAATATGTGATTGGCAGAAGTGGGCACTAACAGACAGTTTAGTCCTGTTAAGATACCTAAGTAGATAACTTGAAAATTTGCTACTTGCCAGATACTAACTGAATATGTGACAATTTTTCAGAAAATTTTCAACATAGCTAAGTGGATAAGTGACTGGTAGAAATATGCCACCATACATGTTAAACCATTCAGACACTGAATCAAGCTGGTTACCACGGCCGAGTATCTTTTTTAAAGATATTTCTTGTTAGAAATATAGAACAAAAGAATACCTTAATTATAGCAGACATATTATATTATTATTATATCAATTAAGATACATTTTACAATAAATAATTCCTTTCTTATATAATTAAAGAATTAACATTTTCATACAGTACTATGGCGGTGTTAATGTCAATGTAAATAAAATCATCATCAGCTGCAACAAAAGGACGATGATAAGGAAACTATGGTGGCATACTTCTGCCAGCCACGTTTCCACTTAGCTATGTTGAAACTTTTCTGAAAAATTGTCACATATCCAGTTAGTATCTGGCAAGTAGCAAATTTTCAAGTTATCTACTTAGGTATCTTAACAGGACTAAACTGTCTGTTAGTGCCCACTACTGCCAATCACATATTCACTTATTTTAACTGGATATCATGCCTTTTTCCAGATAATTATGTGAAAATTTTTTTTGTTATCCACATAATTTAAATGACTAACTTGAAAAAAGGCGAGATATCCAGTTATCTTAAGCGAATATATGGCTGGCAGTAGTGGGCACTAACAGGCAGCTTTATTCTGTTAAGAGGATAACACGAAAGTTTCCTACTTGCCAGATACTAACTGACTATGTGACAATTTTTCAGAAAAGTTTCGACATAGGTAAGTGGATAAGTGG